>JAOTOM010002982.1:12500-45000 GCA_034440615.1 Ashinkailepas kermadecensis | reverse complement strand
GACATGACCCGACTTGCTCAGTGACCTGACGCGATGCCAAGGCAAACTGCTGAGAGCCGGTGGAGGGAGGGAGTAAGCAAGTAAGTGAGTGGTAGCGAACTTCGAAAGCGAAATGAATGCGGCCACTGTGCTTTGGTTGTTGGCAGACTATGTCCTGGCAGACTATGTTGGCAGACTATGTCCTGGCAGACTATGTTGGCAGACTATGTCCTGGCAGACTATGTTGGCAGACTATGTCCTGGCAGACTATGTTGGCAGACTATGTCGCACATTAATGTGCGACTAGACTTGAGGCGGTCAAGCGAAAACGGAACGGCTGCTAGGATGTCAACACTGTGGACACTGTGACAGATGTGAGTTCATTTTCACACTGTGACAGATGTGAGTTCATGTTCACAAATGGGCAGTGTGACAGATGTGAGGTCATTTTCTTTTTGATGGCATTGCCAATTGTTAAAGCAATGATGACATAAACGATATCGAATATCAGCAACGAGCACGACGAAAATATTAAATGATATTGTATGCAAAGGGTGTTATGTCGTGCATCGCCAGAGTTCATTGAGGAAGGCGTGTTATGTCTCGTCTTATGATAGTTATAGTTGGTTGAGGAAGGTGTGTTACTTCACGAGTTGGGCGTGACTCCAGCGGCGCTGCCCGCCGCTGGCTATTACGTCTAGTCGGGTTGTGGCCGACATCGAACCTCAGACGTCAGAGGTCAGATGTCAGATTGTCGACGTCAGACGTCAGATGACCGACGACAGACGTCAGACGTCAGATGGCAGGCGTCAGACCTTGTCATGTTATTTCCTTTTCCGGACCGAAAAGTTTGTGCGCATTGCCCAAACATTCACCCGATCCGTCGACTTACGTATCGGTGAGCGCCTGCCATCACTGCCGATCTCAAGACTGCACCACATTCAACAGTCCAATATGGCTGTGGTAAGGCTCCGTCGATGCTTCTGGTCGAGCCAACGCTCTCAGAGCGGTGTGACGTTTCCATTGGCAATGCCTGTGAACGATGACATCGTCCCAGAATATCGCCCGGCCGGGCGACGGTGTGGCGGGTATGTCGGGTATGCCGGGTATGTCGGGCATGGCCAGTCGGCAATGCGGGTGCCGTCCGCGAATATCTCACAGGGTGATGGCGGAACGCCGGCGTAATGGGATGCGGGGCATAATTGTGCTGCTCAAGTCTAAGCTTCTACCGCTTTGCAGACTTAGTCCTCAGTTTTAATGAAGAACATCCACATCTGTCATAGTGTTGTTTTAGCAGACGATGACGCTTACAACAGACGAGGTAAGTAAGATACGGCTCACTCTACCTGACCGGAAATGGAGGCTACAGGTGTCATTTAACCTGCGACATTTACGGGCTGAAGCTTGAATCAAGATGATTTCGGTGTTTGGTTTGGAAAACGTTTTCAAAGCAGCATGTAGTGATTAAGGTAAGCAACAATTTAGGAATGGGCTGGAGCTTTGTGACTTCCAGAATGCTGCAGGACAATGCGCAGCCCATGCCTGCAGTGGAACCAGGGGTTCACACGTCTGAATCTACGACTGCACCCACCGCACCTTATGGAACACGTCACCCATGCCAACTTGAGACAGACGCCTGTTCCTTGACTGCCCTAAGTAACTAGTATCTACTGGTATAAGGTGCCTATAGGGACGCTGCACGAGCCAGGGCAAGTGTTAAAAGCGCGGGTGTTAACAGCGCGGGTGAAGTCGACCCTCCGCGTGTGTCAGCTGACTCACGGGCGAATTGCCTTGAGTGTCTGTACAGTCACGCGACTGCATGCATGTAAGTAGAGCTAAGGTGATTTCGGGTGCGAAACGTTCACCAAATTGAGTGACGAAAAGCGCAAAGGAAAATCGTCATTCCTGCCTGGGAACTCGAAACCCCGGGAACACCACTGAGCCACGACACTACACGACACGACACGACACGACACGACACGACACGACACGACACGACACGACACGACACGACACGACACGACACGGCACGGCACGGCACGACACGACACGACACGACACGACACGACACGACACGACACGACACGACACGACACGACACGACACGACACGACACGACTTGGCCGCTGGGGACGGGCGGCAGCCGCCGCCCGCTGCTCAAGATCTCTGGTTAGATCTCAGTGATCGCGGCTCGAGATCTCTGGTTAGATCTCCGCCGGCCACGGCTCGAGATCTCTGGTTAGATCTCAGTGATCGCGGCTCGAGATCTCTGGTTAAGTCTCCGCCGGTCACGGCTCGAGATCTCTGGTTAGATCTCAGCGATCGCGGCTCGAGATCTCTGGTTAGCAGACCACGCCCGAGGATGTTACCGTAAACACCTTTCTTAGAACAGAGATGGAGAATACCTCAGAAGTACCGCGAGGAAAGTTATCTGATCTCAAAATGAAAAGAGCAAGTCTGACTGTGAGAGTATTGGAGCTTGAAATGCTGCATTGTAACCGTGAGTAGCTTTCGGCAGTTGCCCACGAGCAAAAATACCCACGAGAGCCTGCTTCTTTGAACAAAGACTAAGAACATTTCATGGAGAATATTGAAATTAAATGGGATAACATCAAATGTGCTCGTCTGACCGAGAGCAAAATTAGGACGCAAAACGCTTGACCAAAAGGAAGTTCTTGCTTTTCCAAAAGCAAGACAGACGACATGTCGTTCCCTGAACGACAGGCCATGTCGTTCAGGGAACTTGTGTGCCATTTGCCATTTGCATTGGGAGGACAACTGTATCAACAGATTTTGCGTCCATTTGGTTTAGGGAAGCTGTTCAACTCGATTTCTTCGATATCATTCATACCTCCGGTGTATTTTCGCAGGAAAATGCAAATTTTCCTCGATAGTGGGAGATATGCCTCCCCTCTCCCTCCTCTCTTTCCGTCTCAGGCAGTTGCGGCGGGAGCGAGAATTACCGTCTGGTTAAAATTAGAACTCAGCCGTCTGTCAGGCAGCGGGCCGGAACAATTTCACGGTTACCGCCGGTCGCCGTGCAGCCGCCTGGCACGGTTTCCGAGTGGGCGACTTCGTCACGCGGGCCTACCACTTCATAGCGTTCCCCGGCCTGGCTCATCCTGACGAGGGCCGGAATTTCGCCGGCTCACATGAAGGTCCTCGCTGTTCGTGATGCGGGCCGGAATAGCTCACAGGAAGGGCCTGGCTGTTCGTGATGCGGGCCGGAATAGCTCACATGAAGGTCCTCGCTGTTCGTGATGCGGGCCGGAATAGCTCACATGAAGGTCCTCGCTGTTCCTGATGCTGGCCGTGGATTTGCAGCAGTGCTGTTCCATTGTCGCGAAAGAACGAATCATCCTCAGCATTGGGAATTATTTGGTGTGATGTCGACAATTAACCCGGTATGATGTCACACGTGGTTTGCAGCGGCGTGGTGATTCGTCACCGTTCGCCATCAAAAGGAACACCTCCGCCCAGCTGACTGCCTGCGCGGCCCTTTGTCATTCGCGGACTGCCGAGTCATCTTTCGGGCACGACTGACTCAGTGCATACAGCCCAATTCTTCTCTGCCCATTGTCTCCATTGTTCACATGCACTGACCATGGGGCGATCCGGGACAAATCACCAAGGCATGTTCACCATACCCACTCTGATTGTGATTTAAATGAGCGCATGTGATTTACGGTGGCCGAAGGTACGATTCTGAGTTTTTCGGTTCCCAAGGTCTAAAGGGTCACGAGTTGCATTTAGGACGAGTTGCATCAAAATTTTTAGATCATGGAGAATATCCTTTTGATATGTTTAACGGTAGCAATTAGCTTGCCGACATATACCTCATTTCATGCATCATTTCATGCATCATTTCATGCATCATTTCTGCATCATTTCATATACATTCTTTTTTTGTACGAATCGCTGGTGAGTACTACACAGCGCTAACGGATGAAGAGTGCGCTGGGAGTTAACGTAACGAAAACTTTGGGCCGCATCCTGGATGATGAATAAAAAATTCGAGAAATCGCCGTTTACGACACCGCCTCATTATCAGGGAGAGCGACACAGCTGCTTCACACGCACACCGGTGGGGAGGCGGAATCCGCCAACAACTGCTATTTTTCGACGATACCTCCTAAACGGGTGGGTATATTGTAATGAAATCTTGGGACATTGTTAAAACTTGATAAGCGCATCTTAGGCAAAACTTTTTCTTCAAGTCTGCTCTTAAATATAGGAACTGCGGGGGTTCAAAGTCGACCGAGTATCCATAAGCATTGGTGTATCTTCGCATGCTTCTTGATACCTGGTGGATGCAGGTCACTTTGACGTCATGCAGGCGTGATAATGCGTCCAGTGTCAGTGCATGCAGTGCCAGTACAGTATCAGTACAGTACAGTGTCAGTACAGTACAGTGTCAGTGCGTACACTGTCAGTACAATACAGTGTCAGTACATACAATGCCAGTACAGTACAGTGTCAGTGCATACGCTGTCAGTACAGTAGTGTCAGTACAGTACAGTGTCAGTATAGTACAGTGTCCATACAGTACACTGTCGGTACAGTACATTGTTGGTACAGTACAGTGTCAGTACAGTGTAAATGTCAGTACAGTGTCAGTACAGTACAGTGTCAGTACAGTGCAGTGTCAGTGCAGTACAGTGTCAGTACAGTACAGTGTCAGTACAGTGCAGTGCCAGTACAATACAGTGCCAGTACAATACAGTATCAGTACAGTACGGTGGCAGTGCAGTGCATTGTCAGTACAGTACAGTGCAGTATCAGTACAGTGCAGTGTCTGTACAGTGCATTACAGTGTCAGTACAATACAGTGTCAATGCAGTACAATTAAGTGGCAACACAGTACAGTGGCAGTACAGTACAGTGGCAGTACAGTACAGTGGCAGTACAGTAGAGTGTCAGTGTCCAACGTCCAGTGCAGATTTGGTCCCATACAGCATCGCAGGCATAACGTCCACCTGATTTTCTGACCAAATTATCTCAGCTGGACTCGTTGATATGCGCCGATTTTTCCACACAGAAATCTTACACTGCAAGCTGCTCTGTTTGCATTCAACAAAGTATAATTATTCAAAATATTGAGTGACAAACTAAAGTCAAGCACTATGCTGCTATTCGCCTTGTGCGCAATATTACCCGTGTTAAGCTACGTAGTCGTTTTGTTTGACACATGTTCCATATTCAATTGGCCGCTCATATCCCTGTTCCAACATGTTCCAACATGTTCCAACATGTTTCATTCACGTTATCCGCCCCGATACCCCGCCAGTTAGAGCGCCGGCCTGCATTGGCCTCCCCTGTCCGGGCAAGACTAGGTTCGAGTCGCTTCACGCGCTCGCATAGCCCCCAGATGGGAGAGTATTGGCAACAGGACGGCCGTGTCGGTGCACTGGATCGTACACGCCGTACTGGGGCCGAGTCCCCAAACCCGACAACCAGCCAGCCGACTCGATAAGCGCCGCACAGAGCTGCGTAATGATAGTACACCCGCACCATGGTCCCACACGTGCGACACAGAGCTGCGCAGTGATAGTACACCCGCACCATGGTCCCACACGTCGACACAGAGCTGCGCAGTGATAGTACACCCGCACCATGGTCCCACACGTGCGACACAGAGCTGCGCAGTGATAGTACACCCGCACCATGGTCCCACACGTGCGACACAGAGCTGCGCAGTGATAGTACACCCGCACCATGGTCCCACACGTGCGACACAGAGCTGCGCAGTGATAGTACACCCGCACCATGGTCCCACACGTGCGACACAGAGCTGTGCAATAGCAGCACACCCGCACCATGGTCCCACACGTGCGACACAGAGCTGCGCAGTGATAGTACACCCGTACCATGGCCCCACACGTGCGACACAGAGCTGCGCAGTGATAGTACACCCGCACCATGGTCCCACACGTGCGACACAGCTGCGCAGTGATAGTACACCCGCACCATGGTCCCACACGTGCGACACATAGCTGCGCAGTGATAGTACACCCGCACCATGGTCCCACACGTGCGACACAGAGCTGCGCAGTGATAGTACACCCGCACCATGGTCCCACACGTGCGACACAGAGCTGCGCAGTGATAGTACACCCGCACCATGGTCCCACACGTGCGACACAGAGCTGCGCAGTGATAGTACACCCGCACCATGGTCCCACGTGCACACATAGCTGCCAGTGATAGTACACCCGCACCATGGTCCCACACGTGCGACACAGACTGCGCAGTGATAGTACACCCGCACCATGGTCCCACACGTGCGACACAGAGCTGCGCAGGATAGTACACCCGCACCATGGTCCCACACGTGCGACACAGAGCTGCGCAGTGATAGTACACCCACCATGGTCCCACACGTGCGACACAGAGCTGCGCAGTGATAGTACACCCGCACCATGGTCCCACACGTGCGACACAGAGCTGCGCAGTGATAGTACACCCGCACCATGGTCCCACACGTGCGACACAGAGCTGCGCAGTGATAATACATCTGCACCATGGTCCCACCGTGCGACACAGAGCTGCGCAGTGATAGTACACCCGCACCATGGTCCCACACGTGCGACACAGAGCTGCGCAGTGATAGTACACCCGCACCATGGTCCCACACGTGCGACACAGCTGCGCAGTGATAGTACACCTGCACCATGGTCCCACCGTGCGACACAGAGCTGCGCAGTGATAGTACACCCGCACCATGGTCCCACACGTGCGACACAGAGCTGCGCAGTGATAGTACACCCGCACCATGGTCCCACACGTGCGACACAGAGCTGTGCAATAGCAGCACACCCGCACCATGGTCCCACACGTGCGACACAGAGCTGCGCAGTGATAGTACACCCGCACCATGGTCCCACTCGTGCGACACAGAGCTGCGCAGTGATAGTACACCCGCACCATGGTCCCACACGTGCGACACAGAGCTGCGCAGTGATAGTACACCCGCACCATGGTCCCACACGTGCGACACAGAGCTGTGCAATAGCAGCACACCCGCACCATGGTCCCACACGTGCGACACAGAGCTGCGCAGTGATAGTACACCCGCACCATGGTCCCACACGTGCGACACAGAGCTGCGCAGTGATAGTACACCCGCACCATGGTCCCACACGTGCGACACAGAGCTGCGCAGTGATAGTACACCCGCACCATGGTCCCACACGTGCGACACAGAGCTGCGCAGTGATAGTACACCCGCACCATGGTCCCACACGTGCGACACAGAGCTGTGCAATAGCAGCACACCCGCACCATGGTCCCACACGTGCGACACAGAGCTGCGCAGTGATAGTACACCCGCACCATGGTCCCACACGTGCGACACAGAGCTGTGCAATAGCAGCACACCCGCACCATGGTCCCACACGTGCGACACAGAGCTGTACAGTGGCAGCACACCCGCACCAGGATGGTCCGTCACGTGCGACACACATCTGCACAGTGCCAGCACACCCGCACCAGGATGGTCCGTCACGTGTACGTGTATCGCTCGCAAAGCTTGAATGGTGAGGAAAAGCGGCAGCATTTGGCACTTTTTATCAGGCGCCAGGCCATATGCGCTGAACACATAGACGGGAGTATGCGACTTTCCTGCTGGACCGGAGCCGCCACAGTGGTTCTGTCGGCCGGCTATCTCGCCATCTTCATTTTCCGGTGGCGTGAGGTGGCGGCGCACGTTTTTCTGCCGCCGTTGCACATGCATGTCGCTGCACCGCTGCTGCTGTTGTGACTACAGTCTGCAGCCGCTTCACTCGGCTCCTATCGTGTTACACCGTGGCACCGGTAATCAGGCGGACCTCACGTCTCCGTCTGCTGGTGCACCTGGCGGACAGACCTGTGTCAGCCACCCCACACAGGCGTGGCGCCAGTCGGCCCCCAGACCAGCGCCACAGCCCACACAGGTATGGCGCCAGTCGGCCCCCAGACCAGCGCCACAGTCCACACAGGTGTGGCGCCAGTCGGCCCCCAGACCAGCGCCACAGCCCACACAGGTATGGCGCCAGTCGGCCCCCAGACCAGCTCCACAGTCCACACAGGTGTGGTGTCTGTCAGACACCAGACCAGCGCCACACCCACACAGGTGTGACGCCAGTCGGCCCCCAGACCAGCGCCACAGCCCACACAGGTGTGGTGTCTGTCAGACGCCAGACCAGCGCCACAGCCCACACAGGTATGGCGCCAGTCGGCCCCCAGACCAGCGCCACAGCCCACACAGGTGTGGCGCCAGTCGGCCCCCAGACCAGCGCCACAGCCCACACAGGTATGGCGCCAGTCGGCCCCCAGACCAGCGCCACAGTCCACACAGGTGTGGTGTCTGTCAGACACCAGACCAGCGCCACAGTCCACACAGGTGTGGCGCCAGTCGGCCCCCAGACCAGCGCCACAGTCCACACAGGTGTGGTGTCTGTCAGACGCCAGACCAGCGCCACACCCACACAGGTGTGGCGCCAGTCGGCCCCCAGACCAGCGCCACAGCCCACACAGGTATGGTGTCTGGCAGACGCCAGACCAGCGCCACAGTCCACACAGGTATGGCGCCAGTCGGCCCCCAGACCAGCGCCACAGTCCACACAGGTGTGGTGTCTGTCAGACACCAGACCAGCGCCACAGTCCACACAGGTGTGGCGCCAGTCGGCCCCCAGACCAGCGCCACAGCCCACACAGGTATGGCGCCAGTCGGCCACCAGACCAGCGCCACAGCCCACACAGGTATGGCGCCAGTCGGCCCCCAGACCAGCGCCACAGTCCACACAGGTGTGGTGTCTGTCAGACACCAGACCAGCGCCACAGTCCACACAGGTGTGGCGTCAGTCGGCCCCCAGACCAGCGCCACAGTCCACACAGGTGTGGTGTCTGTCAGACGCCAGACCAGCGCCACACCCACACAGGTGTGGCGCCAGTCGGCCCCCAGACCAGCGCCACAGTCCACACAGGTGTGGTGTCTGTCAGACGCCAGACCAGCGCCACAGTCCACACAGGTGTGGTGTCTGTCAGACACCAGACCAGCGCCACACCCATGCAAGTGTGGCGCCAGTCAGATTCCAAAACAGCGTCACACACAGCCCAGACCACACCAGTGTGGCGCCAGTCGGCCCCCAGACCAGCGCCACAGTCCATACAGGTGTGGTGTCTGTCAGACGTCAGACCAGCGCCACACCCACACAGGTATGGCGCCAGTCGGCCCCCAGACCAGCGCCACAGTCCACACAGGTATGGTGTCTGTCAGACACCAGACCAGCGCCACACCCATGCAAGTGTGGCGCCAGTCAGATTCCAAAACAGCGTCACACACAGCCCAGACCACACCAGTGTGGCGCCAGTCGGCCCCCAGACCAGCGCCACAGCCCACACAGGTGTGGCGCCAGTTCGACACTGACGCCGTCGTGTCGTCCGGCTCAGCACCAGCAGCAAGCTTCGTCGGACGGTACAACAGTCACACGCTAGCATTCGCCTTGGTCAACATAAGCCAGAATGAGAAATGATTTTGAAGTGTCTAACCCTCAATAAAGTATTCTAAAGCTGCCATGTTTATATCCTGGCGAAAGGTTAAGTAAGCATACGCGGCGCGCTATATTAGCATCGTTGTGTGGGCGTGGGTTTCGGACGTGGCTGGATCTTGTCTAATGGCACGGTGTACTTGTCTAATGGCACGGTGTACTTGTCTAATGGCACGGTGTACTTGTCTGACGGCGCGGTGTACTTGTCTGACGGCGCGGTGTACTTGTCTGACGGCGCGGTGTACTTGTCTAATGGCACGGTGTACTTGTCTAATGGCACGGTGTACTTGTCTAATGGCACGGTGTACTTGTCTAATGGCACGGTGTACTTGTCTGACGGCGCGGTGTACTTGTCTGACGGCGCGGTGTACTTGTCTGGCACGGTGTACTTGTCTGACGGCGCGGTGTACTTGTCTGACGGCGCGGTGTACTTGTCTGACGGCACGGTGTACTTGTCTAATGGCACGGTGTACTTGTCTGACGGCGCGGTGTACTTGTCTGATGGCACGGTGTACTTGTACGTACTTGTCTGACGGCGCGGTGTACTTGTCTGACGGCGCGGTGTACTTGTCTGACGGCACGGTGTACTTGTCTGACGGCACGGTGTACTTGTCTAATGGCACGGTGTACTTGTCTAATGGCACGGTGTACTTGTCTAACGGCGCGGGTACTTGTCTGACGGCGCGGTGTACTTGTCTGACGGCGCGGTGTACTTGTCTGACGGCGCGGTGTACTTGTCTAATGGCGCGGTGTACTTGTCTAACGGCACGGTGTACTTGTCTGACGGCGCGGTGTACTTGTCTAATGGCGCGGTGTACTTGTCTGACGGCGCGGTGTACTTGTCTGACGGCGCGGTGTACTTGTCTAATGGCACGGTGTACTTGTCTAATGGCACGGTGTACTTGTCTGACGGCGCGGTGTACTTGTCTGACGGCGCGGTGTACTTGTCTGACGGCGCGGTGTACTTGTCTGACGGCGCGGTGTACTTGTCTAATGGCACGGTGTACTTGTCTAATGGCACGGTGTACTTGTCTAATGGCACGGTGTACTTGTCTAACGGGTGTACTTGTCTAACGGCGCGGTGTACTTGTCTGACGGCGCGGTGTACTTGTCTGACGGCGCGGTGTACTTGTCTGACGGCACGGTGTACTTTCTATGGCGCGGTGTCCTAATGGCACGGTGTACTTGTCTGATGGCACGGTGTACTTGTCTAACGGCACGGTGTACTTGTCTGACGGCGCGGTGTACTTGTCTGACGGCGCGGTGTACTTGTCTAATGGCACGGTGTACTTGTCTGACGGCGCGGTGTACTTGTCTGACGGCGCGGTGTACTTGTGTCGGACGGTGTACTTGTCTAATGGCACGGTGTACTTGTCTAATGGCGCGGTGTACTTGTCTGACGGCGCGGTGTACTTGTCTAATGGCACGGTGTACTTGTCTGACGGCGCGGTGTACTTGTCTGACGGCGCGGTGTACTTGTCTGACGGCGCGGTGTACTTGTCTGACGGCGCGGTGTACTTGTCTAACGGCGCGGTGTACTTGTCTAATGGCACGGTGTACTTGTCTGACGGCACGGTGTACTTGTCTAATGGCGCGGTGTACTTGTCTAACGGCGCGGTGTACTTGTCTAATGGCACGGTGTACTTGTCTGACGGCGCGGTGTACTTGTCTGACGGCGCGGTGTACTTGTCTAACGGCACGGTGTACTTGTCTGACGGCGCGGTGTACTTGTCTGACGGCGCGGTGTACTTGTCTGACGGCGCGGTGTACTTGTCTAACGGCGCGGTGTACTTGTCTGACGGCGCGGTGTACTTGTCTGACGGCGCGGTGTACTTGTCTGACGGCGCGGTGTACTTGTCTAATGGCACGGTGTACTTGTCTAACGGCACGGTGTACTTGTCTGACGGCGCGGTGTACTTGTCTGACGGCGCGGTGTACTTGTCTGACGGCGCGGTGTACTTGTCTAATGGCACGGTGTACTTGTCTGACGGCGCGGTGTACTTGTCTGACGGCACGGTGTACTTGTCTAATGGCACGGTGTACTTGTCTAACGGCACGGTGTACTTGTCTGACGGCGCGGTGTACTTGTCTGACGGCGCGGTGTACTTGTCTGACGGCGCGGTGTACTTGTCTAATGGCACGGTGTACTTGTCTAACGGCGCGGTGTACTTGTCTGACGGCGCGGTGTACTTGTCTAATGGCACGGTGTACTTGTCTAACGGCACGGTGTACTTGTCTGACGGCGCGGTGTACTTGTCTGACGGCGCGGTGTACTTGTCTAATGGCACGGTGTACTTGTCTAACGGCGCGGTGTACTTGGCTAACGGCACGGTGTACTTGTCTAACGGCGCGGTGTACTTGTCTTGGCAGACATCGCCGCAAGCTGAACGGCCTCATGAACAAGCAAACGGCGAAGCCCACCGAAACAGCGCGCATGCTGTACGATGACCTGCCTCTTCGGCCGCAGATCGTGCCCAGCGGCTGCAGGCCCAGTGAGCCTCATATCGAGGTGAGCAATGCCGTCCCATTACCAATCAGCCGACCGCGCCGACAACAAATGACGTCACACCAAGTGTTGACAAGATGTCGTGACGGACCTCACTTTTGTCAACAATTGAAAACACGGTGTGACGTATGACATGTTTGTGTAAGCGTGACGTTGCAAGGTTGCTAATAATGAGCTTGAGAGAACTTTAGACAGTTCAGACAGGCATTGTTTATTCCTTGCAGGGTTGGCAGCAACCGGCTAAAAAGAAATTGCCGGTGATTTTAATTGATTAAAGCTGACTAGCCGAAAAGAGGGATGGCAATAAATGGTGCCAAAATTGGAGAACAAAAATTGCGTCGTGTATTTTCACTCTCGACAACATTCAGCTGATCCTGACGCCCTGGATAGATTCTGACGCCCTGGATAGATTCACCGAACAGCCAACACCGTAGCGGCGCCCCTGGCCGACGGAGAGAACAACGTCGCTTCAGCCCCTCGTCGACAATAGCCATTGGAGCCCATAGTTGTCGCAGCATTATCAACAAGAGGTGACGTGGTGCACCTTGATTTGTCTACTAATTGTATCTTTTGGATGGGGATCTGGAACAAAAGTCTACCATGCCAGTAAGCGCAAGTTAATTATGATAATGATAATAAGGCATAACAATGACGCTACTATGTTGATCACATAAAATATGTGATCGGGCTTTCAGTTACGTTGCAGACCAATAGACTATCAGCGATACACATGGCCTATATTCTGTAATTTTTCACAAACGATCCTCATGGTCCTCATGGTCCTCATCACACCATGCCCATTTCTCATTATCATCTGATGCCACTGTCACGGCAATTTCTAATATACTGAGAAGAAAACGGGTTATCTTTAAAAGCAAACATATCAATGAAATTCATTGGAAATGGATGCTCTAGTTTTTTAGTTGGTTATGCCAAATAGCCGACAGGTAGACCTGACATTTCATGTTGATCTTATTCAGTGTATTGGCATGTAACAGAGGATAAGTTTAGGCGGCTTAAATGCCAACTCTGCTATTTTAGAAAAGAATGACGTTTCGTCCTTCATGTTTTCCTTCAATTGACTTCTGTTTTCTCTTTTCCTCCCACGCTAGAATAAAAATTGCTTGAAGTGTCACTCCAGTGTGCTTAAGAGGAAACCTTAACGTGGTATTGCTGATGCTTGTAATTCACTTCTGTAGTGCTGAAATTTCGCCTTGTGGAGTGCACACAATATTTAAATTGAAAACTAATAACGGTGAAGGACCACCAACTGATGACAGGCAGGGTGTAACAGCAGGTCATCTGTTGTGTTGGCAGTTGGTGGCGGTGAAGGACCACCAACTGATGGCAGGCAGGGTGTAACAGCAGGTCATCTGTTGTGTTCGCAGTTGGTGGCGGTGAAGGACCACCAACTGATGGCAGGCAGGGTGTAACAGCAGGTCATCTGTTGGCAGTTGGTGGCGGTGAGGGACCACCAACTGATGACAGGCAGGGTGTAACAGCAGGTCATCTGTTGTGTTGGCAGATGGTGGCGGTGAAGGACCACCAACTGATGGCAGGCAGGGTGTAACAGCAGGTCATCTGTTGGCAGATGGTGGCGGTGAAGGACCACCAGCGGTATTGGACAGCGTGTAACAGCATGTCATCTGTTGGCAGATGGTGGCGGTGGAGGACCACCAGCGGTATTGGACAGCGTGTAACAGCAGGTCATCTGTTGGCAGATGGTGGCGGTGAAGGACCACCAGCGGTATTGGACAGCGTGTAACAGCATGTCATCTGTTGGCAGATGGTGGCGGTGAAGGACCACCAGCGGTATTGGACAGCGTGTAACAGCAGGTCATCTGTTGGCAGATGGTGGCGGTGAAGGACCACCAGCGGTATTGGACAGCGTGTAACAGCATGTCATCTGTTGGCAGATGGTGGCGGTGAAGGACCACCAGCGGTATTGGGCAGGGTGTAACAGCTTGTCATCTGTTGGCAGATGGTGGCGGTGAAGGACCACCAACTGATGGCAGGCAGGGTGTAACAGCAGGTCATCTGTTGTGTTGGCAGATGGTGGCGGTGAAGGACCACCAGCGGTATTGGGCAGTGTAACAGCTTGTCATCTGTTGGCAGATGGTGGCGGTGAAGGACCACCAACTGATGGCAGGCAGGGTGTAACAGCAGGTCATCTGTTGTGTTGGCAGATGGTGGCGGTGAAGGACCACCAGCGGTATTGGGCAGGGTGTAACAGCTTGTCATCTGTTGGCAGATGGTGGCGGTGAAGGACCACCAACTGGTGGCTGGCAGGCCCGTTCCTGTGGGCACCCTGTTTGTGTACCCGCCACCTCCTTCGTTGACTGATGACGGCTCCGAGCCCACGTCGAACATGTACGAAGAGATACCCTACTACGGTACGTGGTTTACGAAGAGATACCCTACTACGGTACGTGGTTTACGAAGAGATACTCTACTACGGTACGTGGTTTACGAAGGATGCCCTACTACGGTACGCGGTTTATGGTGATACCGTACTACCGTACGTGGTTTACGGGGAGAGCCCCTACTACTACATCTCCCCTACTGCAATACGTTTTGCACGGGGAGCTACCCTACTATGGTACTTCGTACGCGGGGAGATGCCTTGCGACAGTGCCTCGTGCACATGGAGATGTCCGACTATGGTACGTGGTGTTCGGGTTTAGCATGCCGGGCGGTCGAGTAGACACAGGAGATATTTGGGCGGTTGTGTATTACTGTACGTGTTTGCAGGTTAAGCATACCAGGTGGTGGAGTAGACTGAGTGGATACTAGGGTTGCTTTCTGGTACTGTGCATGGTGTACGGGGTAAGTACACCAGGAAGGGGGTAGGGTGTGAGAGGGTACTGAGTTCCTGGTACTGGACCAACTACGGTAGATGATCCAGCCTCCCTCACAGGCTGTGTATGTGCTCCAGCCTCCAGCACATACACATAACCAGTAGAGGACGGTATTCGGGGCGCTGAACGAGCAAGGCCAAGAGGCTAGCTATTTGGCTCCTGAATTGTAGGCCCATAATTGGGTGTGTTAGTAGGCACGAAGACCATGTGACCCTACCACAACTGGGCACTCATGGGGGTCCATGGGCACAGCACTGTTGTGCCCAATTCCTCGGAAAGTAGACATTTGGAAATAAGTACAAATTCATTGAAAAAAAACAAGTGCAAACTTTTCGGCAGGTACGGATATAACCAGTGTGCAGGCCGTCGGGCCGACTATCCCGGGGGCATGTAGGCCACGTGGCGTGACGTAACACCACGTGGCCGGCAACTGGTCGACTCCACACGGTAGCAATGTAGCCGTGAGACTTGCGGCCACAAGACGCTTTCTTTGACCAGTTATTGTACTCTGGAAGAAACATGGTGAAAAATGGTAGAAATCAAGTTTAAATTGGCAGGTCCCAATCTGACTGAACACATTATGACTTCAAACTCTGTAACAAGATACATCTTAAGGATTCACAAGGACGACGATCGGGTCGGGTCTGGTGGGTCAGGTGGCGCCGGATCTGCTGGTTGGTTTGTTGTTGGGTTTTCACGACGCGTCGACTGTCGGGTCACATAGCGTCGCCGTCACGCGCCGCCGTCGTCTCACGCCGCCGTCGTCTCACGCCGCCGTCACGCCACGCGCCGCCGTCACGCGCCGCCGTCATCTCACGCCGACTGGTTGCGGGCAAGGAGTAGCAACAGATCGAACCTACAACCTTGTTGAGGATCAGGCACCTTACCCGTAAACTATTCGCCCTTTCGGGTCGAATCGCTGAGATGACCTTTTGAACTTCACATGCACAGGAATAATTTCGCTCGAGCTTCACCCACGCTCGTGATGCTAATTACAACGATTAGCCGCCCCGGTAAGCTCGATATTAACGTCGGTCTGCATGTGAGCTCGCAGTCCCGGCAAAACGGGTTCGAGCCACCATACACGCTGGCCACTGTTGTGGGACGGTCGACGTCCAGCTGGTGAAGGAGGTCGGCACCTGCAATGCCCAATAGAACTGACAGCTGCCGTGTTCCCAGGTGGCGTGGCACCCTCGGTGTCCTACTGCTCCGACTCGGATGGTGATGACGTCAGCCGACCTTCGGACGATGACCTGCGCTGGGAGCGGCGTCAGCACGCCTACATACCGGTCACCAGTGATGACCGAGTGGGCATGTGCTACCTGCAGACGCCACCCCCTGGCGGACCAAGGCCTGCGCCGCAGACACGGAGGGGCCAACGTCCACCCCATAGCATGGACCGACGCCGCAAGTCGCCCCTCACTCCAACGTCGGCAGCGGCCCGAGCGACGAAGCCCGCGCGGGCCGACGAGTCGCTGCACCGAAACGACCCCTACTACTACTCGGACATATTGACCAAACGGTCCGGTCAGGTCACCACCCCCGGCAGTGACGTCAGTGATGCCAGTGGGCAATACCGACAACCGTGCGAGCGACGCGCCAGCAGCCGCGGCCCGGTCTACTGTCCACCCGACTCGGCGGCACCACCACGGCACCGCGCTGACCTCGGGTCAGGTCGGGGTCACGTGCCGCCGCTGGCCAGCCGGATAGCGCTGGACCCGTTTGTGGACGAGTGTGCCGGCGACGTGTCGTATCGTCCGCCCAGCAGGCTCAGCTCGTTCAGAAGCCCTGGCCGCAGGTGACGACGGCTCGGAGACTACGAGACGCGTTCAGTGCCGTCTCGCCGGTGTCTGTGATTGAGGAGATCGGCGCGGTGTGGACTCGCAGCCTCACAGGGCGGTCAAGCGGGAGAAGCCCAGCCTGTCTGCAAACTGAAACAACTGAAACCACTGCGACGAACTGCTTGAACAGCCGTGACAGTGTGTCTTGTTGCCCACCGTTCTTCTCTCCGCCGTCGCACCCCTGGATGGTTTATGAGGAGAAGGGCGGCAGTGTGTTGGTGGTGTCAGGCGTCATTCAGAGCGTGACTGACGGGAAGATGTTGACGATCGTCTAGCTGACCACACAGTTTTTTGCAGAGCTGGCCGTGGTGTTTAGAATGCGTGTTGAAGCGTATGCTGCTCTAGTCCGGGTGTGTACGGCCGGTGCGATATTGTGATACACAGTACCTGAACCATTAATAAAACGAATCGTTTTCGCAGGTGCGTGGTGCAATTTGAACATCTCGTCTGCTGAAGTTAATTCATCTTTCCGAATGGTATCAATTCGACATTGACAATATTTGATGGAAATGCATTCCCCAGTCTGCCATAGTTTGATCTTAACCAGCTGAACAGCAGTCGGCAGCCGAAATTCCAAACTATGCTGTATTTGCATGCAGTCTGTATTAAAGTGAACAGTGTACTATTACAATCCCTTCTTGAATCACGTCAACGCGCAACGTGTATCCTACACCAACGTATTGCGCTATATTCTGGCTGGATATAGTCTGGCTGCTATATTCATGCTCTCGCCGGCTTACGCTCTGCAAACATGGCGGCTCAATATTCATGCTCTCACCGGCTTACGCTCTGCTCTTGTGGCGACTATATGCATGCTCTAACGGTGACTAAATTGGCCATTTGTGGAGCAAAGCCGTAGAGAGGTTCCAAGTGACCGGAGCAATGCACGAAAATCGTGTGCCAAAGAACAACCCTCACGCTTCCGCGTGCTTATCACGAACGGGGCGAAGCCTGAGTAAGTCTGATCTGGATCATATAGTACAAAAGTGCATTTGAGAGGCTCGACCCGCGTTTGTAGCCGTAATTACTGATTTGTCAGTGTTTGTCGTCGCATTTCTTTACTCTGAGTAAGATTTTTTTCTTTTCATTCTGATTTTTGCTAATTATTATCCCAATATTTTTTCACGAGGTGCTCTTGCTTTTACTGGAAGGAAACAGGTTCGTGACGGCATTTTCCGCTCTCCGATAACTTCCGACAGCGTTTCACGTTGTAACACGTTATCCCAAGTTCCAACGTTCTCGCGTAGAGTCAGAATTGCTCTTTTTTGTGTTGATATTCATCAACTTTTAGCACAACGTTTCTCCTGGATTGCCCTCGATCTCTGTTCAGAGAGAAGGGTTTGCGACGGCACTCGCTGGCAGCTTATCATGCACTTCGCGGCCAACGCTTGTCGTTCGTCCCTGCCGGAAAAATGGCATCAGTGCTTGGTTTGTATTGCAGGATATCGAGTTCGCTCCCAAGCAGGGATGGCATTTTTTTATTGTTTGCCTTTAACAATGCAATTTGGTAAATGTATCGCATACGAAACTACTTTCGCGCTCTATGATATACACAGAGACCCGATTGCACTGCGATTTTAACGCTTGCCCTCGCTCGTATAGTGGCCCGATAGGCGCCTTATGTCGGTATTTTTTTCCGCTGAACGTTCCGTGATCCAAGTCGATTGTATTGTCGGCTTCACAGTGATCGATCTCAAAACCTGTTATTCGGAGCAGGGATTTAGGATGTTGTCAACGCCGTTACATAATTGTGTAATTGTAATCGTTGTAATTGTGTAATTGTACCACTAACCCTCTGTTCCTCAACCCAGGTAACTGTACCATGCTCAGTCCATCTGCCCGACGCTGCCTGCGTCTTCTGAACATCTGGCAGCTGGCCGCGACTGAGGCATTCACTTGGTTATCACATGATTAATCCATCGCATGTGCTCAATCCAGGATGTCCTCGTCTCGTGGTAATGCTGTGGAATCCCCGCCAACTTGGCCACAGGTCGAATGGTCGCGTCGGTAGCTCGTACTGCCGCTGCCTCCTTCTGTCCATGTCTCGTGGTAATGCTGTGGAATCCCCGCCAACTTGGCCACAGGTCGAATGGTCGCGTCGGTAGCTCGCTGCCGCTGCCTCCTTCTGTCCATGTCTCGTGGTAATGCTGTGGAATCCCTTGGCCACAGGTCGAATGGTCGCGTCGGTAGCTCGCCACTTCCCCTCCCCCCTTTTTTCCTTTTTTTTTGTTATTTTTTGGGAATCCCCGCCAACTTGGCCACAGGTCGAATGGTCGCGTCGGTAGCTCGTACTGCCGCTGCCTCCTTCTGTCCATGTCTCGTGGTAATGCTGTGGAATCCCCGCCAACTTGGCCACAGGTCGAATGGTCGCGTCGGTAGCTCGTACTGCCGCTGCCTCCTTCTGTCCATGTCTCGTGGTAATGCTGTGGAATCCCCGCCAACTTGGCCACAGGTCGAATGGTCGCGTCGGTAGCTCGTACTGCCGCTGCCTCCTTCAGTTCCTGCCTTGTGGATATGCTGTGGGGAAAACAAGAACAAGAGTGTTGCCATCTTGTGATGTCAGTGAGCGTGACGATGGTTAGGTAGGAATAAGACAATTACCCAGGGGCGATGTTTATACACTGCTGAGGGGGCAAGTGCCCCCTCAATGTTGGCTTTGCATCCCTCATTTCAATCATCCCAAGCATTTCAATGCCCAACATGGGACCCTAAGTGTGATGTCCCATGGGGTCCCATGTTGTGGATAGGGAACACTCCATAGGGAACACTATGTAGTGTCCCCCCCCCCAGAAATTCATTTGGGCCCGCCCATTCCCTTCATGTATTATGCCCCCCCTCCCCCCCCCCACAAAAAAAAAGGAAGAGAAATAAACGTCCTTGCAATAGCCTTGATTTGAACCTATATGAACAATAAGCTGGTCGTCATATTTGCCGTGCAAATATGAGTAGAAAGTCTGCCGTGAAAGTATGGGTGGCAAGTCTTCCGCGAAGGTCTGGGTAGAAAGTCTGCCGTGATGGTCTGGGTGGCAAGTCTGCCGTGAAAGCCTGAGTACTACAATGTGTTGGGTGTGTCTATTGCACATATTTATATCTGCACAAATCATGTCTCTCTGTGTGCGTTCTGTCTCCACGGGCAACAGATCAGGAACAATCTTGGTTAGAAGAATCGACTGCAGTATAACACGTGCTTCTATGACATTGTCCGCCTTGTGCCAGGTCGCCAAGTACTGCCTAGTCATGACAACTCACGCCAAAATGTTGTGTCACGGCTTGACGTCACGAACCGCACACCGTCAGCAAGGCGGATCACGACATCACAGAAGTTGGCTCCCACAATTTTACATGCAAATCATGAACAACGTCACACCCCACGCTACCTCCAGGCAGCAATATCTCCACTTGGTAAATCAATTACAGTTTAATAAAGACGACGGAGGGGGAACTTCGCTCTCGCCATACGTGTTCCCATCGGTATTTGGGCAACATTGCCCATTAATTCCCTCCCGGAGGCTTTGTGCAAACGTTGGGGCCGGCAATAAAAAGGGGTGGTCGTACGCAGCTCGAGGCTCGGAGGGGTCTGGGCGAGCGCACGTGACACAGCGCGTGCGAACAGCTTTTGTCTGTGAGCGGCGGCGAGCGTTCACGGTTTGCTCGGAATAAACGCCGCTGACAAATAGGTCTGACAGCGACAGAATGGAGTCCCTCCAGCGCGGCTAAACGTCTCTTTCAGCGTGTCAAATTAGCTCTAATTTGCACAATGCCCGTGGGCAGGCGGCGAGAGCATGGCGCACTGCTCGGTCTTTGAACACATCTGGTACTGGCACCGGTCGTGTGCTACGTTGTAATCAATGCTCTGCAGAAATGCGAGGCAGGAGGAACTGCCGAGACTGTATTTTCTTCGTCAACTGTGTATGGTCGTTACTATGGTTTGTACCAGCTTATTTCGTTTACATCGTTTATGCTTCTTTATACACTTATAGGGCGTGGATCAGTTGCAGCTATGAATTGTAACCGCAACCGCAGCTGTAACTCAAAGCCGCAGATGGGACAAGAGCGGCACGATGACACACTACTCAATGGTTCTCGGACACAACCTGACTGAAACCACGGGTGACGTCATGTGAGCATCTCCCGGATACTTTTGTCAGTTTGGCAAAGACAAAGACTTGCATTGGGACGATCCAAGATAGACTCTTGGCTATTACAGCCCCTCGCCATTACGAGTAAAATAAGGTAAAGTAGGCAGGGGTCGTGGCTTCAGAAATCAAACATTCTAGCACCACACGAACGCATGCAAACCAATCGCCCTTTCACGGCAACCTCTGCGACATAAGGCTCCTTAAGGCTTGCCCAAACTGCGACACAGTCAGCAGTCTTAGAGCGGGGTGACATGGCATTGCACTACGTTTGGCATTACGTGTATTTGTAGTATAATTTCTACCATGTATAATACGAAATTGTCAAAAGTACCAGAACAAACACCAACTGATGCCAAAATACTTGCATGACTCATGCGCAAATGTTGCATTGCATTGCACAAAAGGTGGAGTTTCGCGTAAAGACGGTACAAATAAATATTTTCCAGTTGCTACACAGCTGTGATTTCCACGTAGTCCAAAATGATTGAACACCATAAAATAGAGACACGGATACAATAGCGCAAGTGAAGAGCATTATAGCATAGGGTTCATTACAAACCATTATTTCTGTTGAAAGATGATGGCGTAAGTGCGGTGTTATTTGTTTCATTCAACTTCACCTTAAGATTGAAGATTATGCAGCACTGCACTGAGCATTGTGAATAATATTGTCAGAATAACCTTCGACCTTATACTCATTATAACTGAAAAGATAATTTAGGCCAAAATGAACTGCATATTTCGACGGCGTGTCTTTTTCAACAGTGACTGTTGAAAAAGGCACACCGTCAAAATATATGGTTCATTTTGGCCTTTTTTCAGTTATAATGAGTATGAGGTCGAAGGTTATTCTGACAACTTCATCTTAGTCCATCCAAGCTCATTGGTGACCAATGGTCAGCTGAATTTAGTTCAATCCGCTTCAGGCGCCGTCAAGCAGTTGGGCGAAATTCAGCTTGAACCGAACTCAGATTTTCAAAAAGCTGGGTAAGCTAGCCGAAAGTGACGCACTTCGCCTGGCTGTTAGTTCGTGTGAAAGCCACGCAGGCCATATTTGTCGACGTCGGTACTACTTGAGCTGCCGGCTCTGACCGTCACAGGCAGGTGCCTGTTACCGCCACTACGTAGTGCAGAACACTTGCTTCTTACAGCCATCCGTTGCATGAGTGATATAGAGGGAATTAGTGACATTGTGCACGGCAATAATGTTAAGCCACAGGGACCGATCAACGAATGCTCATAGGGGAAGTACATTTCTTTGGAGGCGAGCCTTCGGCGGAACAGAAAATCGTAAAGCAATAGGAGGGTTTGGGGTCGCTAGATCATAATGAAAGGGGCCTTTTCGCCCCAAAGTGGCGACTTTTCCCCTGAAAAGAGCGGCTTTAGGAGCAAAAAAGAACCGCTGAGCGGGTGGTGTACTCCATCCTTCTTGAAGGAGCGCTTTTCCGGCCGGACGGGCCACACACTTCCATGAAGATGGAGGGGACACATGAAGATGGATGGAGGGGACACATGAAGATGGAGGGGACACATGAAGATGGATGGAGGGGACACATGAAGATGGATGGAGGGGACACATGAAGATGGATGGAGGGGACACATGAAGATGGAGGGGACACATGAAGATGGAGGGAACACATGAAGATGGAGGGAACACATGAAGATGGATGGAGGGGATACATGAAGATGGAGGGGACACATGAAGATGGATGGAGGGGACACATGAAGATGGATGGAGGGGACACATGAAGATGGAGGGGACACATGAAGATGGATGGAGGGGACACATGAAGATGGATGGAGGGGACACATGAAGATGGAGGGGACACATGAAGATGGAGGGGACACATGAAGATGGATGGAGGGGACACATGAAGATGGAGGAGACACATGAAGATGGATGGAGGGGACACATGAAGATGGATGGAGGGGACACATGAAGATGGAGGGGACACCTGAAGAGATGGAGGGAACACATGAAGATGGAGGGAACACATGAAGATGGATGGAGGGGACACATGAAGATGGATGGAGGGGACACATGAAGATGGATGGAGGGGACACATGAAGATGGAGGGGACACATGAAGATGGATGGAGGGGACACATGAAGATGGATGGAGGGGACACATGAAGATGGAGGGGACACATGAAGATGGAGGGAACACATGAAGATGGAGGGAACACATGAAGATGGATGGAGGGGACACATGAAGATGGAGGGGACACATGAAGATGGATGGAGGGGACACATGAAGATGGATGGAGGGGACACATGAAGATGGATGGAGGGGACACATGAAGATGGATGGAGGGGACACATGAAGATGGATGGAGGGGACACATGAAGATGGATAGAGGGGACACATGAAGATGGATGCAGGGGACACATGAAGATGGATGCAGGGGACACATGAAGATGGATGGAGGGGACACATGAAGATGGATGGAGGGGAACACATGAAGATGGATGGAGGGGACACATGAAGATGGATGGAGGGGACACATGAAGATGGAGGGGACACATGAAGATGGATGGAGGGGACACATGAAGATGGAGGGAACACATGAAGATGGATGGAGGGGACACATGAAGATGGATGGAGGGGACACATGAAGATGGATGGAGGGGACACATGAAGATGGAGGGGACACATGAAGATGGAGGGGACACATGAAGATGGATGGAGGGGACACATGAAGATGGATGGAGGGGACACATGAAGATGGATGGAGGGGGATACATGAAGATGGATGGAGGGGACACATGAAGATGGAGGAGACACATGAAGATGGATGGAGGGGACACATGAAGATGGAGGGGACACATGAAGATGGATGGAGGGGACACGCTGTGGTCACGGAGCGCTCCCAGTGCTCCGTCCCATGTATCCGCTCATGTTAAACCAGCTAGCCGTTTGGTTATCTTAAAAACGGCAGTCCAAAAGTACAAACGATGCACCTATGCTTCAGCAACAAGCATGGCTGGAAATGTTTTGACGAAATGTGCAGGGTGCACAAGTTAACGCTTGTGTACCGTGAGGAAGGTTCGGTGCTGAAAATAGGTGCAACCATGGGTGTTGCTCTACTAAGTTTGTTTGGAGGGAGAACAAATGACCTTTTTGATGGCCAAAGCTTCCCCGAAACCATTTGTATCTAGCTTACACCAATAGGCCATAGGCCCAATGGGTAAGCTTCAGCCTGATTGGGGGAGGAAAATCAATGATTTTAAGGATCAGTGGCCATTCTTAGCGCATACAAAGTGACACCCCTGGGCAGGGATGCCACTTTGTATATGATTAGGGGGTCACTGACCATCTCAATCATCAATTCCCCCCCCCCCACACACACACATTACACACACACCCCGAATCGAGCTAAAGCTTAACCATTTGGACTGGATACAAATGCCTTTCAGGGAAACATTGGCCATCAAAAAGGTAACCCCCGAACCAATTTCAGAAAGTGACATCCATGTACCCGTGTATGTCGTTTGAACTTCTTTGGCTTTTCTTTTCTAATATGAGCATTGGCCAACCGGTTTAATATTCATGACCAATATTTCATTTCTGGAAAATGGAATCAGGGCTGACGGATGTCAACATTTTGATTGCTAAAAGACGACACATTACTAATTGATGGCAGCCTTCTAAAATTTTACAGATAAGGTTGGTCCATCTGTCTCCGAACTGACGGTGCCACGGCCATAGTTTCTATGCATCTAAAAACGGGCGACAGAAAATAACTCCGTTGACTTAATATTAGCAATTATTGGGACTCCGCTTGGGACCCAAATTCTTCCAGTAAAATACAATTTGAAGAAATACGCTAATAATATAACCGAGTACAGTATTCAAGGGCCTATCTCGGTGACGATTGTAAGTAGGGTGATGAAATTTGGCCAACGGTTAAAAGTCGGCTTATTTGAGATTATATTAAATTTGGGGCTCAAGTACCCGATGGGTGTACCCGTGGCGCGCGACTACTTTCCCCATTGTTAATACATTGGTAGATGTAAGCCAGTGGTGGTGTCAATGGCCGTCGTGTGCGAGTTTAATCTGTGGGTCGTGGAGGCTTTACATTTTCACACCGGCAGACACTGAATGGACGACGTTTGCAGTCGAGTTTCGTTGTTGTGACGTATGTCGCGAGTGCATGCTATGCGCTCAAAATTCGCGCGACACCCTCATTAGCTTAAAATGGGGCTGGTAAATGTTAAATGAAAATCTTGCTTTGTGCATATCGAAGCATGGCACGGAACGGGTGAGCGGCATAGAGGCTTATTTGATATCACCCCAAAGCCCCCAGTGTTGGGTATCCGTCGGACACAATTTCGGTGCGATCGTGTCACTGTGTTGTACGTGAGATACGTGAAGGAGGTGTGTGGTCAGGTTTCGCGCAAATGGACAGTTTCGCATTGGTTTAGCATGCGAAACGGCAACTTTATCGCTCGGAATAGAGTCATTTTTAGTGCGCCGAGATGACTCGGTTTCAACCGGCATAGCTCGAGAACCAATACACCGATCGATACGAAACTGACACCACGTTGTTCGGGTTCGACAGACCAAGTTCGACAGCACAAACCATTTTGGCGCACGTAGTAGGTGCCGATGGGGAAAGGATGAAAAACGAAAGCGACGTTTGTCAGTTTTTTCACGAACAGGTCCGGCACCAGAAAACGATTAAAATGACGAAACGCCGTTGCTTGCATTATCGGGTTCAGTGCACCGGGTACACATTTTAGATTCACCGTCGTCACCTGCTGTTCTCCGGGGCGACGTCACTGTCACAAAAGTTGCATTTGGATGGCGAGGCAAATACCCTTTTGATGGCCAAAGTTGCCCCGAAAAAAACATTTATTTCCAGTTTAAACCGACGGTTCAATGGTTAAGCTTCAGCCTAATTTGGGGCGGCCATGTCTATGATTGAGAGGGTTAGTGTTCCTCACTAGGGTATGCAAAGGAGGGCAAAGTAATTGGAGGGCCTAATACACGTCACACGTCCCACGACTGTGCTCCATCAGAGTCGGTAACTTACATCAAACACATTTAGTGAAGGCTTTGCCTGAGAAGACGTGCGTGAAAAAGAAACGCATGCAACTGTGAGGCCTATGCCCCTGATGCCACTTGGTGCCACTATGCACCCTGATGCCACTTGGTGCCACTTTTACCGTCATATTTATGAGGAATCAAGTTCGCCCGCTGTGAAGCTTCAGAATGCTCATCAAAAGACTCCTGCCAAGCCCACTGGTGTCGAATGCATAATCTAGCAGCCATGCATGGCCAATCCGCCCGCCTGGCGTGGGAGCGGCGTCTGGCGGTACACACGGAATATTGCCACCCAGCGGCGTCTGGGGCGCTGAGGATACAGGCACACAGCGCACTATTGCCGCTCAGCGCCGTCTGAGGGTGCCAACACACGGGGACTATTGCCGCTCAGCGCCGTCTGAGGGTCACACACACAGGGACTATTGCCGCTCAGCGCCGTCTGAGGGTCACACACACAGGGACTGTTGCCGCTCAGCGCCGTCTGAGGGTCACACACACAGGGACTATTGCCGCTCAGCGCCGTCTGAGGGTCACACACACGGGGACTATTGCCGCTCAGCGCCGTCTGAGGGTCACACACACAGGGGACTATTGCCGCTCAGCGCCGTCTGAGGGTCACACACACAGGGACTATTGCCGCTCAGCGCCGTTTAGCGTCCGTCGCGTCCGCTCCCACAGGGAGCCGACACAGATATCAGCGGATGGGGCCGGCACGTGCCAACTGGCCTGCTGCTGCTGCTGTTCGACGTGGTACCAGTCGTGCGCACCGTCCCATGATTGCCTTACCGTGCATATTGCACCGACCCGTATCAGGCGTCTTGCCATACAAGCCATCTCCTCCCAGCCGTCACAGGTCGTTGGTGCCGACCACCCCACAGCCGTCACTGGCTGTTGGACCCCACCACCCCCGCAGCCATCACTGGCTGTTGGACCCCACCACCCCCGCAGCCGTCACTGGCTGTTGGTGCCGACCACCCCCGCAGCCGTCGTTGGCTGTTGGACCCCACCACCCCGCAGCCGTCACTGGCTGTTGGACCCCACCACCCCGCAGCCGTCCCTGGTTATTGGACCCCACCACCCTCGCAGCCGTCGCTGGCTGTTGGTGCCGACCACCCCCACAGCCGTCGCTGGCTGTTGGACCCCACCACCCCCGCAGCCGTCCCTGGTTGTTGGACCCCACCACCCCCGCAGCCGTCACTGGCTGTTGGACCCCACCACCCCCGCAGCCATCACTGGCTGTTGGACCCCACCACCCCCGCAGCCGTCGCTGGCTGTTGGACCCCACCACCCCCGCAGCCGTCACTGGCTGTTGGACCCCACCACCCCGCAGCCGTCGTTGGCTGTTGGACCCTACCACCCCCGCAACCGTCACTGGCTGTTGGACCCCACCACCCCGCAGCTGTCACTGGCTGTTGGACCCCACCACCCCGCAGCCGTCGTTGGCTGTTGGACCCCACCACCCCCGCAACCGTCACTGGCTGTTGGACCCCACCACCCCGCAGCCGTCGTTGGCTGTTGGACCCCACCACCCCCGCAACCGTCACTGGCTGTTGAACCCCACCACCCCCGCAGCCATCACTGGCTGTTGGACCCCACCACCCCCGCAGCCGTCCCTGGTTGTTGGACCCCACCACCCCCGCAGCCATCACTGGCTGTTGGACCCCACCACCCCCGCAGCTGTCACTGGCTGTTGGACCCCACCACCCCGCAGCCGTCTTGGCTGTTGGACCCCACCACCCCGCAGCCATCACTGGCTGTTGGACCCCACCACCCCCGCAGCCATCACTGGCTGTTGGACCCCACCACCCCCGCAGCCATCACTGGCTGTTGGACCCCACAACCCCCGCAGCCATCACTGGCTGTTGGACCCCACCACACCCGCAGCCATCACTGGCTGTTGGACCCCACCACCCCCGCAGCCGTCACTGGCTGTTGGACCCCACCACCCCCGCAGTCATCACTGGCTGTTGGACCCCACCACCCCCGCAGCCGTCCCTGGTTGTTGGACCCCACCACCCCCGCAGCCGTCCCTGGCTGTTGGACCCCACCACCCCCGCAGCCGTCGCTGGCTGTTGGACCCCACCACCCCCGCAGCCGTCCCTGGCTGTTGGACCCCACCACCCCCCGCAGCCGTCGCTGGCTGTTGGACCCCACCACCCCCGCAGCCATCACTGGCTGTTGGACCCCACCACCCCCGCAGCCGTCGCTGGCTGTTGGACCCCACCACCCCCGAAGCCGTCACTGGCTGTTGGACCCAACCACACCCGCAGCCATCACTGGCTGTTGGACCCCACCACCCCCGCAGCCGTCACTGGCTGTTGGACCCCACCACCCCCGCAGCCGTCACTGGCTGTTGGACCCCACAACCCCCGCAGCCATCACTGGCTGTTGGACCCCACCACACCCGCAGCCATCACTGGCTGTTGGACCCCACCACCCCCGCAGCCGTCACTGGCTGTTGGACCCCACCACCCCGCAGTCATCACTGGCTGTTGGGCCCCACCACCCCCGCAGCCGTCACTGGCTGTTGGACCCCACCACCCCCGCAGACGTCACTGGCTGTTGGACCCCACCACCCTCGCAGCCATCACTGGCTGTTGGACCCAACCACACCCGCAGCCATCACTGGCTGTTGGACCCCACCACCCCGGCAGCCGTCACTGGCTGTTGGACCCAACCACACCCGCAGCCATCACTGGCTGTTGGACCCCACCACCCCGCAGCCGTCGTTGGCTGTTGGACCCCACCACCCCGCAGCCATCACTGGCTGTTGGACCCCACCACCCCCGCAGCCGTCACTGGCTGTTGGACCCCACCACCCCCGCAGCCATCACTGGCTGTTGGACCCCACCACCCCCGCAGCCATCACTGGCTGTTGGACCCCACCACCCCCGCAGCCGTCACTGGCTGTTGGACCCCACCACCCCCGCAGCCGTCCCTGGCTGTTGGACCCCACCACCCCCGCAGCCGTCCCTGGTTGTTGGACCCCACCACCCCCGCAGCCGTCCCTGGCTGTTCGACCCCACCACCCCCGCAGCCATCACTGGCTGTTGGACCCCACCACCCCCGCAGCCATCACTGGCTGTTGGACCCCACCACCCCCGCAGCCGTCCCTGGTTGTTGGACCCCACCACCCCCGCAGCCATCGCTGGCTGTTGGACCCCACCACCCCCGCAGCCGTCACTGGCTGTTGGACCCCACCACCCCCGCAGCCGTCGCTGGCTGTTGGACCCCACCACCCCCGCAGCCGTCGCTGGCTGTTGGACCCCACCACCCCGCAGCCGTCGCTAGCTGTTGGTGCTGGAGTCACCGCTGCGCCGCCGTGGCTTCCATTCAGAACCTTGTCCATCCAACTCATCGCAACCTTTAATTGACCAAGTTCAACAAATCTCTAACTATTAATATCAACTTGTGCATACCAAGTAAATTTCCGAATCTTGCATTCAGGTCAATGGCCTCCCACCGTTCCATTGTATCACTTGAATTCCCTGCAGGATACGGCGTTTGGCTGCAAAAGGTCGTCGTTTTGCTATGTCCACAGAGCGACTTGTGGTCGTTTAGTAGCTGTCAAAGCAGCTATCGTGCAACATGACTAGCCATTTTCAGATTCATATTTTCCAGAATTGTCAGACCAGAGTGACGGTGCACACCGAGCGGTTACGACAGCTGACAGCCGTCTGAGTGTCGGAGACGTCCACAGCTAACACAGCTGACACAGCTGACACAGCCGCCAGGGTGTCGGAGACGTCCACAGCTGACACAGCTGACACAGCCACCAGGGTGTCGGAGGCGTCCACAGCTGACACAGCTGACACAGCCACCAGGGTGTCGGAGGCGTCCACAGCTGACACAGCCGCCAGGGTGTCGGAGGCGTCCACAGCTGACACAGCCGTCTGGGTATCGGAGACGTCCACAGCTGACACAGCCGCCAAGGTGCCGGAGACGTCCAGAGCTGACACAGCTGAAACATCTGACACATCCGTCGGGGTGTCGGAGATTGCAGCTGGTAACAGTCCGCACCAGGTGTCCCGGTCCGCAGACTACAGCCCTCACCAGGTGTCCCGGTCCACAGACTACAGCCCTCACCAGGTGTCCCGGTCCACAGACTACAGCCCTCACCAGGTGTCCCGGTCCACAGACTAGAGGCCTCACCAGGTGTCTCGGTCCACAGACTACAGCCCTCACCAGGTGTCCCGGTCCACAGACTACAACCCTCACCAGGTGTCCCGGTCCATAGACTACAGCCCTCACCAGGTGCCCCGGTCCACAGACTACAGCCCTCACCAGGTGTCCCGGTCCGCAGACTACAGCCCTCACCACGTGTCCAGGTCCATAGACTACAGCCCTCACCAGGTGTCCCGGTCCACAGACTACAGCCCTCACCAGGTGTCCCGGTCCGCAGACTACAGCCCTCACCACGTGTCCCGGTCCACAGACTACAGCCCTCACCAGGTGTCCCGGTCCATAGACTACAGCCCTCACCAGGTGTCCCGGTCCACAGACTACAGCCCTCACCAGGTGTACCGGTCCACAGACTACAGCCCTCACCAGGTGTCCGGGTCCACAGACTACAGCCCTCACCAGGTGTACCGGTCCACAGACTACAGCCCTCACCAGGTGTACCGGTCCACAGACTACAGCCCTCACCAGGTGTACCGGTCCACAGACTACAGCCCTCACCAGGTGTACCGGTCCACAGACTACAGCCCTCACCTGGTGTCCCGGTCCACAGACTACAGCCCTCACCAGGTGTACCGGTCCACAGACTACAGCCCTCACCAGGTGTACCGGTCCACAGACTACAGCCCTCACCTGGTGTCCCGGTCCACAGACTACAGCCCTCACCAGGTGTACCGGTCCACAGACTACAGCCCTCACCAGGTGTCCCGGTCCACAGACTACAGCCCTCACCAGGTGTCCCGGTCCACAGACTACAGCCCTCACCAGGTGTACCGGTCCACAGACCACAGCCCTCACCAGGTGTCCCGGTCCACAGACTACAGCCCTCACCAGGTGTACCGGTCCACAGACTACAGCCCTCACCACGTGTCCAGGTCCACAGACTACAGCCCTCACCAGGTGTCCAGGTCCACAGACTACAGCCCTCACCTGGTGTCCCGGTCCACAGACTACAGCCCTCACCAGGTGTACCGGTCCACAGACTACAACCCTCACCAGGTGTCCCGGTCCACAGACTACAGCCCTCACCTGGTGTCCCGGTCCACAGACTACAGCCCTCACCAGGTGTCCCGGTCCACAGACTACAGCCCTCACCAGGTGTCCCGGTCCACAGACTACAGCCCTCACCAGGTGTCCCGGTCCGCAGACTACAGCCTTCACCAGGTGTCCCGGTCCACAGACTAGAGCCCTCACCAGGTGTCTCGGTCCACAGACTACAGCCCTCACCAGGTGTCCCGGTCCACAGACTACAGCCCTCACCTGGTGTCCCGGTCCATAGACTACAGCCCTCACCAGGTGTCCCGGTCCACAGACTACAGCCCTCACCAGGTGTCCCGGTCCACAGACTACAGCCCTCACCAGGTGTCCCGGTCCGCAGACTACAGCCCTCACCAGGTGTCCCGGTCCACAGACTACAGCCCTCACCAGGTGTCCCGGTCCACAGACTACAGCCCTCACCAGGTGTACCGGTCCACAGACTACAGCCCTCACCACGTGTCCAGGTCCATAGACTACAGCCCTCACCACGTGTCCAGGTCCATAGACTACAGCCCTCACCAGGTGTACCGGTCCACAGACTACAGCCCTCACCACGTGTCCCGGTCCGCAGACCACAACCCTCACCAGGTGTCCCGGTCCACAGACTACAGCCCTCACCACGTGTCCCGGTCCACAGACTACAGCCCTCACCACGTGTCCAGGTCCACAGACTACAGCCCTCACCACGTGTCCAGGTCCACAGACTACAGCCCTCACCACGTGTCCAGGTCCGCAGACTACAGCCCTCACCACGTGTCCAGGTCCACAGACTACAGCCCTCACCACGTGTCCTGGTCCACAGACTACAGCCCTCACCACGTGTCCCAGTCCGCAGACTACAGCCCTCACCACGTGTCCCGGTCCGCAGACTACAGCCCTCACCAGGTGTCCCGGTCCACAGACCACAGCCCTCACCAGGTGTCCCAGTCCACAGACTACAGCCCTCACCAGGTGTCCCGGTCCGCAGACTACAGCCCTCACCAGGTGTCCCGGTCCACAGACTACAGCCCTCACCAGGTGTCCCGGTCCACAGACTACAGCCCTCACCAGGTGTCCCGGTCCACAGACTACAGCCCTCACCAGGTGTCCCGGTCCGCAGACTACAGCCCTCACCAGGTGTCCCGGTCCACAGACTACAGCCCTCACCAGGTGTACCGGTCCACAGACTACAGCCCTCACCACGTGTCCAGGTCCATAGACTACAGCCCTCACCACGTGTCCAGGTCCACAGACTACAGCCCTCACCACGTGTCCAGGTCCATAGACTACAGCCCTCACCACGTGTCCAGGTCCACAGACTACAGCCCTCACCAGGTGTCCCGGTCCACAGACTACAGCCCTCACCTGGTGTCCAGGTCCACAGACTACAGCCCTCACCAGGTGTCC
>JAOTOM010002982.1:0-10000 GCA_034440615.1 Ashinkailepas kermadecensis | reverse complement strand
AGTACCTTCTAGGTTTTACACTTCACCTGGCCGAGTATGCAAGAGGAATATTGGCTTTTTACCGCCCAATTACTGCTTCTCGGAGTTCTCCCGATGCTGTGTGCTACTAAAAATATCCTCGGGGACGAGTGAACCGAGCTGGCTATTCCGACCTCGCTCCAGCCCGAGAGCGAGCATCAGGTCATCTGGCCGAAAGGGTCATTGATAGTCGAGTCACTCAGATGAACTGTTATTGTGGTATATATATATATACGAGTACATTGCGTGTAAAGAAAGCAAACGTTAAACGTTAAACGTAAACGTTCCCTACCAAACTTCCGGAAGGCAGTATTGTTTTCACCATGGACGTGAAAAATCTATATGGCAGCATTCCGATAAAGGAGGGAATAGATGCTGTGATTCGTCTAATCGAGGACAATCTGGATGACATTTGTCTTTTCGGGATCGGGGTACAGGACTGTGTGAAATTACTAACACATATTTTCAGCAATAACCTCATACGTTTCGGTAACTCCATGTACAAGCAAACAAAAGGAGTGGCTATGGGTAACCGATGTGCACCTTCTTTAGCGATTGCTTTTATGCACCGCCTTGAGTCGATCTTCTTAGCTTCGTATGATTTGAAACCAGCTCTCTACATGAGGTATATAGACGATATTTTTGGTGTTTGGACACATGGCTTGGCCTCTCTGCTCGGCTTCTTTGCAGAAATTAACCAACAACACTCCAGCATCAAGTTCACCTTAGAACACACTGGTCATAGCAGTTCGATTCCTTTCCTTGATACGTTGTTTGTAGTTCAGGCTGATGGGAGCTACACCACCGAACTGTACTTTAAACCTATGGCAGCCCCCATCATCTTGCACTATGATTCGGCCCACCCGATGGCTACTAAAAAGGCCGTTTTAACATCCCAAATGAGGAGAGCAGCACGAGTCTCCTCCGATACTATTTCATGCGAGCGGAGCCTTGCGAAGATGACAACTCTTTTCCTGGAAAACGGATACCCAGCACATCGGGTACACTCCGCCGCTCGTGCTGTTCACCCTCACAACAGGAGTAGGATAAGTGGGCAACGTCGGCATCGAGCGGGTAGTAATCCCAACTATGTTTACATGAGACTTCCATTTGTCGATGACCAACTATGTCGACAGGTAAACACAGCCATCCGTTCGTCTCATCTAAACCATGTTAGGGTAGCCTGGACTAGCGGACCTACGCTGAAATCTTACCTGGTCCGCTCAGCCCTGGAAATTCCGCCATGCCCTGCTGGTAGAAGAACGTGCCACACCTGTATCAACGGGCTCAAAGGTAGATGCACGCGAAAAAACGTAGTTTATAAAATAACGTGCAACCGCTGTCTTGGAATATTTTATGTCGGTGAAACCAAACGTAGTATCAGGGATAGGTACAATGAGCACATGGGAGATGCCAGACTTCGAAGAGCATACACACCTTTAGGCGAACACATGATCGACAAACATTATAACATGGAACACAGCGACACTAACACAAACTTCAAAGTAGAAATTCTAGCAACAGCCAGGGACAACGCTGATCTAAAGGTCCTCGATCTCTACACATACGTAATCTACGGCCGCAACTAAACACGCAAACGACGTCTTGGTATATCACTTAAATTACATAAACATAACTTATATTCTATGTATTACGCGTTATATTGGATCTATGTCTATATATGTGCGTGAGTGTATGTATCGATATGTATGTGGACCATCGGCTCGGGCTTCCTCAGAGGATTCTATCTTGACATAGTTTGTTTCTGGTTTGGAGTTTCTTTAAGTGTCTGCACCACTGAGGAGGCTTTCTGCATTCCACGTGTCTTTTGCACGCTTTTTTTCTCGCGTGCTTTTTTTTCCAATTGCTTAACTTGACATTTTTATATCACTCCTGACGATGGCCCCTGGCCGAAACGTTGAGTACCTAATAAAGTATAATCCTTAACGTTACTTTTGATGTCAACTCAGCACCTCCTGGTATATTGAAGGTCGTATGCTTTCTTTACACGCAATGTCTAAAACCCAGGAGCATCTAAGAGCCATTCTTCGTTGTATTAAACTATATACGAGTATATATATATATAGACCTCGTATATATATATCATCATCATCATCATCATCGTGTAGCATGTCCATTAAAACTGACGTGAAGATCCTAGATCCTAAAAAGCGGATGGGCGTCCAAACCAATTCCTGTTAGTTCCAAGGTATCAACATATCATAACACGCATATAAAAATGTAGTGCTGATGCCCTCGACCGCTCATATCAAGATGTGATGGTGATGCCCTCAACCGTTCATACCAAAATGTAGTGCTGATGCCCTCACACGTACATGCGTAAATATACATACACACAACTTTGACAACACCAGCGGCGACACCACCAGTGTACGGGATCGATATGGCTGTGGTGGTGATATGGCACCGCTAGATCGCGCTGCCATATCACCGGTATGATCGGCATGGCCGGTATGGTCCGTGTGGCCGGTGTGGCCGCAATGGCGGGAATGACCGTTGTGGCGGGTGTGCCGGTGTGGCCTATTTGGTCGGTATGGCTGGCATGGTCGATGTGGCCCACGGCGGACACACTCTCCGGAGCGCCAATCAGCGTCTGATTGAGACACGGTAGATGACGCACCGCTCACTGTGACGCACCGACCTGGCAGAATTGGCCTCATGAAGTTCCTGTCACGAGGCCGCTCCACTCTGCGTCACCGGCTGTCTTGGCGGAACAGCGACTCAGGGTTTTGGCGGCACTGGGCACTGGCTCAAAAGTGGCCTTCGTCTGCTTCAGCCCGCCTCATGTGTGCTCGGCTTCAGCCTGCTTCATGTGCGCTTCCCCGGTCTTCCTCATGTGCTCGGCTTCGGCCTTCCTCATGTGCTCGGCTTTAGCCTGTCTCATGTGTGCTCTTCCGCAGCCTGCCCCATGTGCTCGGCTTCAGCTTGCCTCGTATGTGCTCTTCCTCAGCCTTCCTCATGTGCTCGGCTTTAGCCTGCCTCACGTGCTCGGCTTCAGCCTGCCTCACGTGCTCGGCTTCAGCCTACCTCGTATGTGCTCGGCTTCGCACGTTCGTTTCTATCAGTTGCTTCACAAAATAATATTGCATAGTTTGTAGGTCCGGCACGTGGTCTGCAGGCTCGGCAATAGGTGGTATGTAGACCAAGCAATGCGTGACCTGTAGGTCCGGCAATACATGGCCTGTAGGCCCGGCAATACATGGCCTGTAGGCCCTGCAATGCATGGTCTGTAGGCCCGGCAATGCATGGTCTGTAGGCCCGGCACATGGCCTGCAGGCTCGACACGTAGCGTCGAGCTCAGGGCGCTGTGAACGAGGCCGTCCATTTATCTTCGTCCGCCAGCGAAATGTGCGCCTGCATTCAGCGACCGTTTTATTTCCAATCGACAGCGCTCTCGTGTTGGCATGGCTGGCTGATGCCCGTGACGTCACAAAGCAGCTGTCACCGCACCTGGCGCGGCATCAGATCGGCGAGCCCGGGAGGGCTGCCGCACCTGGCCACCGCACGACGGCTACCTGTGAGAAGCTAGTCACGGGAGAGCTGCCGCACCTGGACACCGCACGACGGCTACCTGTGAGAAGCTGGTCACGGGAGGGCTGCCGCACCTGGCCACCGCACGACGGCTACCTGTGAGAAGCTAGTCACGGGAGGGCTGCCGCACCTGGCCACCGCACGACGGCTACCTGTGAGAAGCTAGTCACGGGAGGGCTGCCGCACCTGGCCACCGCACGACGGCTACCTGTGAGAAGCTGGTCACGGGAGGGCTGCCGCACCTGGACACCGCACGACGGCTACCTGTGAGAAGCTAGTCACGGGAGGGCTGCCGCACCTGGCCACCACACGACGGCTACCTGTGAGAAGCTAGTCACGGGAGGGCTGCCGCACCTGGCCACCGCACGACGGCTACCTGTGAGAAGCTAGTCACGGGAGGGCTGCCGCACCTGGCCACCGCACGACGGCTACCTGTGAGAAGCTAGCCACGGGAGGGCTGCCGCACCTGGCCACCGCACGACGGCTACCTGTGAGAAGCTAGTCACGGGAGGGCTGCCGCACCTGGACACCACACGACGGCTACCTGTGAGAAGCTAGTCACGGGAGGGCTGCCGCACCTGGCCACCGCACGACGGCTACCTGTGAGAAGCTGGTCACGGGAGGGCTGCCGCACCTGGCCACCACAAGACGGCTACCTGTGAGAAGCTAGTCACGGGAGGGCTGCCGCACCTGGACACCACACGACGGCTACCTGTGAGAAGCTAGTCACGGGAGGGCTGCCGCACCCCGCACTGGCCACCGCACGACGGCTACCTGTGAGAAGCTAGTCACGGGAGGGCTGCCGCACCTGGCCACCGCACGACGGCTACCTGTGAGAAGCTAGTCACGGGAGGGCTGCCGCACCTGGACACCACACGACGGCTACCTGTGAGAAGCTAGTCACGGGAGGGCTGCCGCACCTGGCCACCGCACGACGGCTACCTGTGAGAAGCTGGTCACGGGAGGGCTGCCGCACCTGGACACCACACGACGGCTACCTGTGAGAAGCTGGTCACGGGAGGGCTGCCGCACCTGGCCACCGCACGACGGCTACCTGTGAGAAGCTAGTCACGGGAGGGCTGCCGCACCTGGCCACCGCACGACGGCTACCTGTGAGAAGCTAGTCACGGGAGGGCTGCCGCACCTGGACACCGCACGACGGCTACCTGTGAGAAGCTGGTCACGGGAGGGCTGCCGCACCTGGACACCGCACGACGGCTACCTGTGAGAAGCTAGTCACGGGAGGGCTGCCGCACCTGGCCACCGCACGACGGCTACCTGTGAGAAGCTGGTCACGCTGAGAGTCAATCCAGCACCCGTCAGTGCGCTCTCACACTTCGAGCCTCCACCCGACACCGTCAGCCCGCCCTCACACCTCGAGCCTCCACCCGACACCGTCAGCCCGCCCTCACACCTCGAGCCTCCACCCGACACCGTCAGCCCGCCCTCACACCTCGAGCCCCCACCCGACACCGTCAGTCCGCCCTCACACCTCGACCCTCCACCCGACACCGTCAGCCCGCCCACACCTCGAGCCCCCACCCGACACTGTCAGCCCGCCCTCACACCTCGAGCCCCCCACCCGACACCGTCAGTCCGCCCTCACACCTCGAGCACCCACCCGACACTGTCAGCCCGCCCTCACACCTCGAGCCCCCACCCGACACCGTCAGCCAGCCCCTCACACCTCGAGCCCCCACCCGACACCGTCAGCCCGCCCTCACACCTCGAGCACCCACCCGACACTGTCAGTCCGCCCTCACACCTCGAGCCCCCACCCGACGCCGTCAGTCTGCTCTCACACCTCGAGCCCCCACCCGACACCGTCAGCCCGCCCTCACACCTCGAGCCCCCACCCGACACCGTCAGCCCGCCCTCACACCTCGAGCCTCCACCCGACACCGTCAGCCCGCCCTCACACCTCGAGCCCCCACCCGACACCGTCAGCCCGCCCTCACACCTCGAGCCTCCACCCGACACCGTCAGCCCGCCCTCACACCTCGAGCCCCCACCCGACACCGTCAGCCCGCCCTCACACCTCGAGCCCCCACCCGACACCGTCAGCCCGCCCTCACACCTCGAGCCCCCATCCGACACCGTCAGCCAGCCCTCGCACCTCGAGCCCCCACCCGACACCGTCAGCCCCGCCCTCACACCTCGAGCCTCCACCCGACACCGTCAGCCCGCCCTCACACCTCGAGCCTCCACCCGACACCGTCAGCCCGCCATCACACCTCGAGCCTCCATCCGACACCGTCAGTCCGCTCTCACACTTCGAGCACCCACCAGGCACCGTCAGCCCCACCCTCACACCTCGAGCCTCCACCCGACATCGTCAGTCCGCCCTCACACCTCGAGCCCCCACCCGACATCGTCAGTCCGCCCTCACACCTCGAGCCTCTACCCGACATCGTCAGTCCATCCTCACACCTCGAGCCTCCACCGACACTGTCAGTCCGCCCTCACACCTCGAGCCCCCACCCGACACCGTCAGTCCGCCCTCACACCTCGAGCCCCCATCCGACACCGTCAGCCCGCCCTCACACCTCGAGCCCCCCACCCGACACCGTCAGTCCGCCATCACACCTCGAGCCCCCACCCGACACCGTCAGTCCGCCATCACACCTCGAGCCCCCACCCGACACCGTCAGTCCGCCCCTCACACCTCGAGCCCCCATCCGACACTGTCAGTCCGCCATCACACCTCGAGCCCCCACCCGACACCGTCAGTCCGCCCTCACACCTCGAGCCCCCACCCGACACCGTCAGTCCGCCCTCACACCTCGAGCCCCCACCCGACACCGTCGAGTCCGCCATCACACCTCGAGCCCCCACCCGACATCCGCCCTCACACCTCGAGCCCCCACCCGACACCGTCAGTCCGCCATCACACCTCGAGCCCCCACCCGACACCGTCAGTCCGCCATCACACCTCGAGCCCCCACCCGACACCGTCAGTCCGCCCTCACACCTCGAGCCCCCACCCGACACTGTCAGCCCGCCCTCACACCTCGAGCCCCCATCCGACACTGTCAGCCCGCCCTCACACCTCGAGCCCCCACCCGACACTGTCAGCCCGCCCTCACACCTCGACCCTCCACCCGACACTGTCAGTCCGCCCTCACACCTCGAGCCTCCACCCGACACCGTCAGCCCGCCCTCACACCTCGAGCCTCCACCCGACGCCGTCAGTCCGCCCTCACACCTCGAGCCCCCCATCCGACACTGTCAGTCCGCCCTCACACCTCGAGCCCCCACCCGACACCGTCAGTCCGCCATCACACCTCGAGCCCCCACCCGACACCGTCAGTCCGCCATCACACCTCGAGCCTCCACCCGACACCGTCAGTCCGCCATCACACCTCGAGCCTCCACCCGACACCGTCAGTCCGCCCTCACACCTCGAGCCTCCACCCGACACCGTCAGTCCGCCCTCACACCTCGAGCCCCCACCCGACACCGTCAGCCCGCCCTCACACCTCGAGCCTCCACCCGACACCGTCAGTCCGCCCTCACACCTCGACCCTCCACCCGACACCGTCAGTCCGCCCTCACACCTCGAGCCCCACCCGACACCGTCAGCCCGCCCTCACACCCTCGAGCACCCACCCGACACTGTCAGCCCGCCCTCACACCTCGAGCCTCCACCCGACACTGTCAGTCCGCCCTCACACCTCGAGCCTCCACCCTACACCGTCAGCCCGCCCTCACACCTCGAGCTCTCCACCCGACAACCGTCAGTCCGCCCTCACACCTCGACCCTCCACCCGACACCGTCAGCCAGCCCTCACACCTCGAGCCCCCACCCGACACCGTCAGCCCGCCCTCACACCTCGAGCCTCTACCCGACACCGTCAGCCCCGCCCTCACACCTCGAGCCTCCACCCGACACTGTCAGTCCGCCCTCACACCTCGAACACCCACCCGACACTGTCAGCCCGCCCTCACACCTCGAGCCTCCACCCGACACTGTCAGTCCGCCCTCACACCTCGAGCCTCCACCCGACACTGTCAGCCCGCCCTCACACCTCGAGCCTCTACCCGACACCGTCAGCCCGCCCTCACACCTCGAGCCTCCACCCGACACTGTCAGTCCGCCCTCACACCTCGAACACCCACCCGACACTGTCAGCCCGCCCTCACACCTCGAGCCTCCACCCGACACTGTCAGTTCGCTCTCACACCTCGAGCCTCCACCCGACACCGTCAGCCCGCCTCACACCTCGAGCCTCCACCCGACACCGTCAGCCTGCCCTCACACCTCGAGCCTCCACCCGACACTGTCAGCCCACCACACACCTCGAGCCCCCACCCGACACTGTCAGTCCGCCCTCACACCTCGAGCCTCCACCCGACACTGTCAGCCCGCTCACACCTCGAGCCTCCACCCGACACTGTCAGTCCGCCCTCACACCTCGAGCCCCTACCCGACACTGTCAGCCGCCCTCACACCTCGAGCCTCTACCCGACACCGTCAGTCCGCCCTCACACCTCGAGCCTCCACCCGACACTGTCAGTCCGCCTCACACCCGAGCCCCCACCCGACACTGTCAGCCCGCCCTCACACTCGAGCCTCCATCCGACACCGTCAGCCCGCCCTCACACTCGAGCCTCTACCCGACACCGTCAGCCTGCCCTCACACCTCGAGCCTCCACCCGACACTGTCAGTCCTGCCCTCACACTCGAGCCTCCATCCGACACTGTCAGCCCGCCATCACACCTCGAGCCCCCATCCGACACCGTCAGCCCGCCCTCACACCTCGAGCCTCTACCCGACACCGTCAGACCGCCCTCACACCTCGAGCCTCCACCCGACACTGTCAGTCCGCCCTCACACCTCGAACACCCACCCGACACTGTCAGCCCACCCTCACACCTCGAGCCTCCACCCGACACTGTCAGTCCGCCCTCACACCTCGAGCCTCCATCCGACACTGTCAGCCCGCCATCACACTCGAGCCCCATCCGACACTGTCAGCCCGCCTCACACCTCGAGCCTCTACCCGACACTGTCAGTCTGCCCTCACACTCGAGCTTCCACCCGACACTGTCAGTCCGCTCACACTCGAGCCCCCTATCCGACACTGTCAGGTCCACCATCACACCTCGAGCCCCCTACCCGACACCGTCAGTCCGCCATCACACCTCGAGCCCCCACCCGACACCGTCAGTCCGCCATCACACCTCGAGCCCCCACCCGACACTGTCAGCCCGCCCTCACACCTCGAGCCTCCACCCGACACCGTCAGTCCGCCCTCACACCCGAGCCTCCACCCGACACTGTCAGTCCGCCATCACACCTCGAACACCCACCCGACACCGTCAGTCCGCCCTCACACCTCGTGCCTCCACCCGACACTGTCAGTCCGCCCTCACACCTCGAACACCCACCCGACACTGTCATTGCCCGCCCTCACACTCTCGAGCTCTACCCGACACTGTCGTCCGCCTCACACCTCGAGCCTCCATCCGACACTGTCAGCCCGCCATCACACCTCGAGCCCCCATCCGACACCGTCAGCCCGCCCTCACACCTCGAGCCTCTACCCGACACCGTCAGTCCGCCCTCACACCTCGAGCCTCCACCCGACACTGTCAGTCCGCCCTCACACTCGAACACCCACCCGACACTGTCAGCCGCCTCACACCTCGAGCCTCCACCTGACACTGTCGTCCGCCCTCACACTCGAGCTTCCATCCGACACTGTCAGCCCCGCCATCACACCTCGAGCCCTACCCGACACCGTCAGTCCGCCTCACACTCCGAGCCCCCACCCGACACCGTCAGTCCGCCCTCACACCTCGAGCTCTCCACCTGACACTGTCAGTCCGCCATCTAACACCTCGAGCCTCTACCTGACAATCGTCCGCCCGCTCACACCTCGAGCCTCCCACCCGACAATGTCAGTCTGCCTCACACCTCGAGCCTCCACCCGACGCTGTCAGTCCGCTTCACACCTCGAGCTCCCCTACTCGACTTGTTAGTCCGCTCACACTCGAGCTTCAAGCCAACGCAGCCGCCTTCCCTTATTTTCCTTGAGCTTCGGCTCACATCATGAGTCTGCTGGTATACTTCGAGCATCCGGGCTCTCACACTATGAGTCCGCCTGTATACTTCCGAGCACTCTGGCTCCACACTATGACTCCACCCCTTATATACATTCGGCCCTCACACCATGAGTCCATCCTTATATGCATTCGGCCCTCACAACACGAGCTCGCTCCACACCGCGTGCCATTTTGCTCAGCTAGGTATTGCATTCGCTTTTACCGAAATTCATGTTGCACATGACATGGAGTGTGATTTTTTCGCAGGGCATAATAGCGGCAACGGAGGGGCGAGGTGGTGATTTATAATCGGTCCCTGTCGTGCAACTCCCTGTGTGCACAATTACGCCATACAACTCCAGGAATACACGGCGTCTATCC
>JAOTOM010002981.1:0-127607 GCA_034440615.1 Ashinkailepas kermadecensis | reverse complement strand
CAGAAACTCCGAAGCCACCCAGGGAGAACCAACCCAAGCCTGGACCACGGGTATTCCATCCCACCTACCCACGTTACCCACGTCCGCCACGAAACTACCCTTCAGGACCACGCTATGGACCACCTCAACCAGGACCGCAATATGGACCACCTCAGCCAGGACCCCACTTTGGACCACCTCAGTCAGGACCCCACTATGGACCACAGCAGCCACGACCTCCTATGGGCCCCAGAGTATGGAGAGCACCACCCAACACCGACCAGCACCCAGCTTACCGCTGGACTCCCGATGGTAGACCCATCTGTGTCAGGTGTGCCAAAATTGGTCACATTGGAAGGCGATGCCGCTCTCAGCCAATTAGCCAGGCGAAAAACTAATGAGCTCTGTCGCGACTGACCACCGTGATGGAGCTGAGCAAATTCAGACGGAGGAAATACCGAGAAAACAGAGGAAGAATATCAGAAAAAACGCGACCCCGAAAAACGTAAACAAAGGTTGGCACGCGTCCAACAAGTCCACATCAAGGCAAACACGCCTATGGCGTGGCTTCACATCGGAGACCAGAAAGCCTATTCTCTAGTAGACACGGGAGCCGACATGTCGTTGATTTCGAAAAAATTATTTGATAAAATCGCGGAGAACAATATTATAAATTTCTCACAGGACCGACGAGATTGCATACCACTGATATCCGCCAGTGGCCACTGCCTGAAAAACATTGGAGTTGGAACCTTCATGGTGGAGATGAGCAAATTCCGAAAACCTTCCGAATTTCAAATTGTGGAGGACCTAAAACAGGAGTGCATGTTGGGGAATGATTGTTTGACGAAGTTTGGAGCGAAGCTAGACTTTGAGAAGAAAGCCCTCTGCATCGAAGGAAACATGATTCCTCTCAGACCACAAAAACAGAACAGTGAACCAACGAGCCCACTCGTACGAGTCAAGGAAAGAGTTCACATTCCCGCCAACACTGTCGTGGAATGCCCAGCCTTCATCAACCGTGTCCAACTGGTAGATCAAAACTGTCATGTACACTCGCTGGATAACATGTCGCTGATCTCTGAGGAACATGGCTTGTACATAGCCGAAATAATAGCGAAGCCTGACCAACACAAACGCGTACCAGTGCGAATTGTCAACACTACAACTCGTGATTTCTCCTTGCACCCAGAGCAGGTGATTGCATTCGCTGAGACTATAGACGATTCTGACTTGGAAAACCTGATTGACATGACACAGGACATTGAACTGACACCGCCAACCGCTCCCTCTGACCCGCTTGATCAAGCCAAGCTGGCACACCTGACTGGTGCAGACAAAGACAGACTCGAACAACTGTTACGTGCTAACACTGACTTATTTGCCGAGACTGACGCAGATCTTGGAACGACTGATGTCATCAAAATGGACATTGACACTGGAGACATCCCGCCGATCCGACAAGCTCCTTACAAAACCCCATTCTCTCAGCGAAAATACGTAGAGGAACAAATTAAAGTAATGTTAGACGCTGGTATTATTGAGGACTCAGACAGTCCTTGGGCCGCCCCGATCGTAATCGTTCGCAAAAAGGATGGAGGTAACCGATTCGCGATTGACTTCAGAAAACTAAACAAGGTGACCAAGAAAAATAGCTACCCACTCCCGCTAATTGAGGACATTCTTGCCTCTCTGGGAGGTGCGAACTTCTTTTCGTCCTTGGACCTGAAAGCTGGTTATTAGCAGATCCCGATGTCCGAGGAGAGTATTAAAAAAACAGCCTTTACATGTTTTATGGGCCTTTGGAACTTTCGCAAAATGCCATTCGGAATTTGCAATGCACCCTCCAAGTTCGCAGAATTGATGAACAAAGTGCTGTCCGGAATTCAAAATCAGTTTGCAACCGCCTACATCGATGATATAATCGTCTACTCCAAAACGTTTCACGGACATTTGGCCCATCTGGAAGATGTTTTTCGCAGACTGCGAAAAGCGAAATTGAAACTAAAACTGTCGAAATGTGACTTCTTGAAGGAAAGAGTACAATACTTGGGACACCTAGTGTCGGCATCTGGCATCAGGCCAAACCCCGAGAAAGTGGAAGCGATCCAACATATGGCAGCCCCGACCAATGTCAAGGGAGTCCGCTCATTCATCGGTATGTGTTCATACTACCGTCGCTTCATTCCCAGCTTCAGCAAAATCTCCACGCCACTTATAAACCTCACCAAAAAACATGCCCGATTTGATTGGACAGACGAGTGTGAGATTGCTTTTGAAACACTGAAACATAAATTAGCTACCGCACCCGTGCTGGCATATCCCGACATCACGAAAGAGTACAAATTATACACGGATGCCTCCCAGGAAGCAGTTGGAGCCGTGTTAGTGAAGGAACACGGAGAAGGTGAAAGAGTGGTACAGTACCTGTCGAAACAGTTAAATGAGACACAACGGAAGTGGCCAGTGGTCCTGAAAGAGGCCTATGCGTGCGTGTGGAGTGTGCAAAAATTACGCCAATATTTGCTTGGATCGAAATTCACCATTCTGACCGATCACCGTCCACTTACTTTTTTGAACCTGTCCGAAATGAAAAATTCCATGTTGTAGAGATGGGCGATCATGCTTTCAGAGCACGACTCCGAAATCATATACATTAAAGGAAGCAAAAATGTCGTGGCTGACCACCTCAGTCGATTACACGAAACTGACCAAGACGTGAACGTCATAGATTCCGACCATGTACCAATGGGTGATCTCCGTCACACTGAGTTCAGAAAACCAGAGGAAGACCTGAGCAGAGAGGTGAAATTTAAGGAAGTACTAGTGAAATGGGAGAATATAGCGGAACTGCAGAGTGCCGATGAGGAAATAGCAAATATTCGGAAAATCATGAATGACAGAAATCACTCAGATTATCGGGACATCGTTTTGCGTTACATGGAATTGGACAAACTGATCTACAAAATTAGCGATGGACCTCGCTGTGGACCATTTCCAGGCTTACAACTATGCGTGCCAAAATCCCTGAGACAGGAAGTATTGAAGGAGATGCACGATGGTTTCTTCGCAGGACACATGGGACTCACCAAAACATACGAAAAGCTTAAATTCAGGTATTATTGGAACGGAATGTGGAGAGACACAGTGGCCTACCTCAAAGCTTGCGTGCCTTGCACAGGACGCAAAGCCAAAGCAGCCCCAGCTCCGATGCAGGAGATGCCAGTACCTCACTATCCCTTTGAAATGATTGCGATTGACACTTGTGGACCATACCCAGAAACACAACAAGGTAACCGTTATGTCATCACGATCATCGACTTGTTTTCTTCTTGGCCGGAAGGTTTCTGCACTAAGCGAAAGGATGCCCATACTGTCGCGAAAATCCTTATGGAAGAAATCATCCCACGCCACTCATGTCCACGCGTGATACTTTCGGACTTCGGAACAGAATTCAGAAATGCCGTTGTAGACGAGCTGGAAACATGTTTGAATATTCGCCATATCACCACCAGTGCATATCGACCACAAACTAACGGACGATGCGAAAGGTACCATAGGTGCCAAAACGACATATTGGCAAAAACAATCAACAAAAATCAGGATGATTGGGACACAAAAATTCCCGCTACTCTTGCCGCCTATCGGACAGCTAACATTGGAAGCTCTGGAACCATCTCGCCATTCTTCACACTGTACGGCAGAGACCCCATTCTCCCCCTGGATAATTTGCTGCAGCCTAAGATGAAATATTACGGTGAAGACTATGTCCCAAAAATGCTGTCAAATTTACATAAAGCGTACAGCCATGTAAAGACTCACATTGTGGAGAGCCATTAACGTAACCGTGAGTACGCGGACCGCAAAGCCAAGCCGCGAAATTTCAAAATTGGGGATCCCGTGTATTATTATGACACAACTGTGCACCCTGGCACGTCGTCAAAGTTCTCGTTGCCGTGGAAACCGTACTTTCGGATTGTGAAGCAAACGAGCCCAGTGAACTATGTGATCAGAAATCAGACCTCCGGTAAGACCCGGTTGGTGCATGCACAGAAACTACGGCTAGCCGACCCGAACACAGCATGGGAACCCACCAAGGACCACGACGAACCAGTGAACCAAAAGTATCTAGAGAAAACGTCAAAGGTAGATGGTGCTGTCCCTGAACGAGTGCAGCCTTTTAGGTCAGCCAAACGGGCCGAGTCGGCCCTGACTACAGTCCCTGTGAGGATTGGCCCATGGATGTATGCAGCCCACAGAGAACAAAGGATGATGAAACCGCTGAGTTGACAGAGCCCGTGCCTGGCTCGGTGCAGCCACCGCCGGTCGAGTCTGACCGGCCAGAGAGATCACCTCTCACCCCGTCAGCAGATGTAGCTGGGCCCCCACCGGTATCGAGTGACACTGAGACAGACATTCCTCTGTCTGAACCAGTCCAGACAAACAAAAGGCCGTTGCCGTCGACCAGTGAGTCAGACGACGACGCCCCATTTTCGGAACCAGCGGAACGAAACCAAAGACCACTCCCCTCTTCGAGCGATTCAGAAGACAATTTACCCCTTGCAGAATTAGCAGAGCACTTAAAACGACCCTTACCTGTGTCCAGTGATTCAGACCCTGAAACTTCACAATCGCAATTGGCGAAACGTCCGAAACCTCCAATTAGCGAATCGGAAGATGAAATTCCGCTTTCAGAATTAGCAAAACGCTTGCAGGACTCGACTGAAAGCCCAGTGAGGCCAGTCCCTGAAAAACGACTTTTGGTGGAATCATCTGACGAGGATCGTCCCCCATGCAAACTTCAAATTCACGATGACTCCGCTACGTCCACTGATTACGAGGCTGATGTCGACCGAGTCGCCGTCACGCCTAATAGTGCTAACGCCTTTGCAAGCCTTGTGGAGATGCAAACTGATTCAATGATGAAGCAGTTCAAATTACAAATGATGATGTTTCAATCGATGCTTCCGTAACGGCTCTAGTAGATAGGACGTCGAAGTGTACCCGTGAGTCGCTTCATGTGAACATGTAACTGTCTTGTTGTGTTGACGCAGTGGCGCCACCAACGGTGACGAGTAACGCCACCTACCGGCCGGATTGCCGATGTGATGGACGTGGTGCGTGCAGCACCTTGTGATGGAACCCCATATGGGCATAATGATGTTGATGTGACGTTGTGACGTCGCCTATCCTGATGTCTCGTGTGACATGTTGTCAACTGTTAGTACATGTATTTGTGGTCAAAATCCAACCCCCGACCTATAATTCCGCATCTTTGAACCGAGTTTTGTACCTGGAACCCACAATGCAATCCAAACCATCCAACCCTTCCCGCTCGGTGAAGACATCATCCGTCCTGGACCTGGACCTGAGCCAGCATCAGCACGACTTGACACTCGGGCGTGACGAGTCCGTCACGCCAGTTCCCGCAGGACCGTCGACCGTGTACCCGCCGCCTCACGCCGACACCGCAGCTGACAGCACGGACCTGAGCTGACGACCGGACGTGACGAGACGGTCACGCCGGCTGCCACAGGACACCGACAGGTGGACCACCTGCGGCCACCTCGTGCAGAGGCACACAGGATGTGTCTGCAACAAGACCCACCAGTGGCCGTTGTACCCGGCCAGTTCGACGACTGGGCCGTTGGCACGGCGCCAGCGGGCGCCGCCCAGGAACCGGGTCCCGCTGCAACCTGATCGTCGCCGCGGCGGAAGCGAGCGACTCCGCTGCGGATGCGAGCGCCGCCGATGAGGGCGCTGACGAGCGCCTTCCCGGAGCGGGCGCTGACGAGCGCCACCACGGAGCGGTGCTGCCGAGCACCGTCCCTGAAACGCGAGCACCGCCACTGCCGGCGCAGTGGGCGGTCATATGGATGACTCAGCCGAACTAGCGCATGGTAGGCCAGACGCTACCGCGGTGATATGAATGAATCACCGTCCGCTCTCGCAGTTGGACATGATCGAACGCGACATAATATTCCATAAATCTATGGAGAGACGTCGCAGTTGACAGGGTTGTGTCCCTGACCAGTGACTCAGAGTCACGAGTGACATGCGGTAACTACCGCATGGCCGTCCAGTGAACGCGGCATCCAGTCTGAGATGGCAAGGTCGGCCATGCTCAGCTACTTCCCCTTCCCGAACCGGACTGAACTGATGCCAGTGCGCGCGCGACAGTGATCGCCAAAATGTTTACGAACAAATTGTATTTGTGTTTAGCTATTAGGAACATTGTTTAGTTTACTACCATGGATATGGATCAGAGAGCGAGTAACCCTTACAAACCTCCTAGACTAACCCACGTAGAACTGTATGTCATCTGACATGTATTAAATTGTTGTCTTATCGTAATTGTCTGTTGATTCGTATGTGATTGTAGAAGGCCGTGATATGTCTGAGTGGAAGCTCAGGATCAATCTGGGAAAGGATCCGACCTTTCGGACCTCTAGCTGTGTTGTAAGAGAGTTAGTTTTTGAGGGTCTTGATCCCATATAATTCAGCAATACCCCTTCGTTCATGGCGCGACAAGTACCCGGCTCCGAGACTGGCGTCGCCTGTCTGCTGCCTACGTCAGCAGCCACCGCCCGACCCAACGAGGCCGTTCGTTGGACTTTGCACCTCCCCTCCCTCCTTCCGGCTGACACCCCGCCAGCCAGGCGCCAGCCACGTGACCTCTAACCGACCGGCGCGTACCACCGCCGTCGTTAATGCTAGATGTAACTGTGTTCACATAAAGTTATACGTTTGGCTGTCCCGTAACCGTAATTGATATAATCCCGTAAGCCTTGCGATTGTAAAAGTGTACCGTAAACGTAACACATCGTCACCGCCACTAGAAACAGACCACTTCCCCTTCTAGAAGGCCGTCGACATGGATATGACGTCAAGGAGGCTTCTGCGCCCTCGACCAATCCGCGACCGGGGGTCTTCCGAAGTCACTAGCGGCCGTGCGGCCCCAGCCAGTCGGGCTTGAATACTCTGAGCGATCGGACCGCTGCTACGCGTGCGCACTTCCCAACTAAATTCGACTTCTAAATTCATAGGAAAGGCAGTATCACGGCTTACCTTCCGAGGAGAACGTACTGTACGGTGTCTGTAGTTCGCGTGTAATCGTGGAGTGCTGCAGTGCAATACAGGGCAGCAAAAGGTACTGGTACTTTCGTGACTGGAGTTATCGCGAACAAGAGGTTGCTAGACTTTCGCGTGCCAATAAGGACTTTCCTACAACAACCCCTCCCACCACCCACAGCATGGTGGAAACACCAAGCACCCACAACACACTTCCTCATAGACAAACCGAAACACACATACACAGACGCAGAAATTCAACAACTCTTCCTACAATTCACATCACAATATGCAAATCACAACATCATCTACACTGACGGCTCCAAATCACATACACAGCAGACGGGCACAGCGGCGGTGCTGTATACAAATACAGCACCGCCCCGAGTCATCTTACGTGCCCGTCTGCACGACACAGCATCCACATACACAGAAAAACTCTACGCAATCTTCTCGGCATACTCCACCATCTATAACACACAAATGCAACACAATATCATAGCAACAGACGCAAAATCAGCACTACAAAGCATAACACCATACACCAAATTCAAACACCCACTCATTCCCAAAATATTCTACATACATAACAAACTAAACATCCAACAACGCCCACTACTTCTCTGGATCCCACGCCACACAAACATACACGGTAACGAACACGCAGACACAGAAGCAAACCTAGCCACAACACTACAACAAACCACGCAATGCCCATACTCAAAATCCGATTACTACCCCACAATACGCCAAGCCCTCAACAAACACATACAACAAACCTGGGACACAGCAATAACACAACTCCACGAAATACACCCCAAACACGAACAATGGCACTCCATCAACCAACACACCAGACAAAAAGAACGTACACTAACACGCATACGAACAGGACACACAGCACTCACACACTCCTACCTCATCCTACGACAACAGCGACCACAATGCACAACATGTCACCGAATACTCACATTCAAACACATACTCATTTACTGCACCAAATACAACCACCAAAGACAACATATCACCAACTATTGCGCCACACCCAACATCCCACTAAACCTCACTACTCTCCTCAACAACGAACATCCAGCACTACACGAACATGTCTTCCACTTTCTCTCTATCACACGCATACTAGAACAACTGTGAAAAAAGGGGAAAAAAAGAAAAAAGAAACAAAAAGAACAAAAAACAAAACAAAAGATGGAATGAAAACAAAAAGATGTTACAAAAAAATGAACAAAATAGCCAAAAAACGAAAAACATGACGCTGATTAAAGAACAACAAAGAAAAAACAAAAATATACCCCAAAACTCAACGTTCTTACAATGTCTCAACAAAGGCGAAGACCCAAACCCAAACCCCCCACTACACCCCGTACCCCAATTTGGCACCGTCCGGACTGGCGACTCTTCTCAACCGCATCATCTTCGGACTCCGACCAACTCTACTATACTTCCGCTCAACCCAACTCTACTCAACTCTACTCTACTCAGCTCTACTCTACACTACAAGAATCTACTTCGACACTGCTCAACCAATCAACACCCTCTTCCACCCCTCGACTAATCCTCCTACCATACCCCTCACCCCTTTATACCGCTTAACACCAACACAACAACAACAACCGGAAACAGCCGACATCACCACACGGTGGCAGGCTGGCCAAATTCATACACATACATACATAATGGTTTTTGGGCGGTGTATTGTGCTGCTCAGAATAAATATTTGCTGAAAGAAAGCTACAGAGCCTGGATTATCACCACTAATTGTTGCTACCAGGTAATTTTATAGGCTTAACCTAGATGGGCCACTGTGGCTCTTTTTAAGTTTAAACACGTTATGACTGTATGGCATTATTATGGATTTCATTGGTTTATTCATAATTATGTAGCCATGGAGCCATTGGATCTGCTCTTTACATCACCATTTGTTCATGACTGGCACTGTGCCATGGAAGACTGAACTGCGATAAATGTTGAACTTGCATAACAAATGAAAGAAATTGTTTGGGTTAGGTTTGGTTGGTTAATTTGGTATTATTGTCACTTAAGGTGTCCATGAAAAAGTCTTAAACACATTTTCCTTCATGAAGAAAACAACTGGGTGAGGCTACATGAGGTTATGTTTTTATATATATACATATATACATATACACACACACACATATATATATATATATATATATATATATATATATATATATATATATATATATATATATATATATATATATATATATATATCTATATATATATATATATATGCATGTCCTCCTTTGCTATTTGTATACGAATGCATTAAAAGGGTATATCGCCCGCAAGCATCCTGTTCGCTGTATTATTTAAGATCGGTATCGGAAGCTAACATGCAGCAAAAGAGGTCATACGTCCGCATAAATACAGTAAGTCAGCAGCACCCGTACGTTACTATCAAGGAGACCAATTTCGGTTTAAGCACCCAATAGGTGCTAAATATGTTAGCACCATAGGCAAGCCGTACCCAGGAGGTGCTGGTTATTGGCGTGAGCAAAAACTAGCACTCTGGGGGTGCTAAAGCGCACGCACCCCATGAGCGCTCATTTCAAGCACCCTGCTACTAAATATAGCCAAATGAAGAGGTGCTAGTTATAAGCACCATGCTTATATTTAGCACTTGAAATTTTGCGATGTGATGCCAACTCCAGAAAGGTGCTTAATTCAAGCAGCCCTGTGGTGCTGGAATTTGACATTTGAAATAGCACCAAAGTGGTGCTAACCTTTTTTTTTTTTACAGTGTGTGACTGTTTTCAGTTGGCCTCGGTGCCATTAATTCACATGTTACCGGCATGTCAAAGATCGTTAAAATATCGCATTGATGTTTAATCCATTGGACCTGACCTCACAGGTCAGACCACCAATGCAATCTGCCGATGTCGATGCACTGTTTCGGCTGTACATTAAATATGATCTTCACCGTCATTTCATTTTGCCTCTACAACTCTCAACTCAGAAAACGAGAGACCCATAGCTCAAAAGGTGTCCATGAACAGGCAACGGACAGGCGTCTATATGAATCAACTTTAGGTCCAGCCCCCTCCACAATAATCTTGGTAGAAGTGAACAATTTGTATTACTTTACATGAGGTAACAGCAATTATACACCACAATTGCAGACACAATTCCACCAGGGAAACAGGGTCGAAGTGCCTGGCAGGCAAAGGAAAACGAACATTCGGCAACCTGTCATGGTCATTCTACGGCGTCCGCTGTACCTTTCCGAGTCCTGTTGTTGCACAGGTAGCAGAGGCAGCAGATGAGGATGACCAGAAGCACTGCGAGGGTACACATGACTGCGATGGCCCAGACCGGCAACACGTGAACACCCACCTGCCAAATACACGGTCACATACCATACGGCCGGCGAGGTCACAGGTCACACGAGTGAGGGTCACAGGTCACAGGTATCCAGGGTCACAAATCATCATGAAACGACTACTAATAGTGATACAGAATCATATCATGGCGGCAATGAGACAGCTGGACTTCATCCAATGTAAGGCGCTGATACCATTACCACAGCAAACTAGATGTAGTGACACTCACTGGTGTGGCTCAGAGGTGGTGACACAGAGCCTGTGCAAACTGGTGCAACCTTTTGCTTTGCTACGAATCCGCGATGCTAAAATTGAGGACGAATTCCTTCTGGTTGAGACGTCTGCCTACTCTCTTTGAAATGGGATACCGTACATGGTGAGACATGACTGATCCACTACATGAAGGTGGCACACACTTTGGTGCGTGCCACTCCGTCCACCAGGAGTATGTTGTCCAGTGTGAAGCGTCGGCCGGCCATGTCAGTCATGGTCTGACCCCCCGCCAGGTCAGCCTGCAGCTGCGCCTTTGTCGAGTCGAAGTCGGCTGCACGCTCCGACCCGGTCTTCAGCGCGCACACAATGCAGCCTGAGGGTGAGCACACCGAGGTCAGAGCCTGGCCGGACCTGGCGGTGGACAAGGCCGGTACCACACGCCGACCTGGTCTCCAGTACGGTCCTGGCCTGACGGTGAGCACACCGAGATCGGAGCCTGGCCGGACCTGGCGGTGGACAAGGCCGGTACCACACGCCGACCTGGTCTCCAGTAGGGTCCTGGCCTGACGGTGAGCACACCGAGATCGGAGCCTGGCCGGACCTGGCGGTGGACAAGGCCGGTACCACACGCCGACCTGGTCTCCGGTACGGCCGTGGTACTGCCTGAGGGTGAGCACACCGAGGCCAGAGCCTGGTCGGACCTGGCGGTGGACAAGGCCGGTACCACACGACGACCTGGTCTCCGGTACGGCCCTGGTACTGCCTGAGGGTGAGCACACTGAAGTCAGAGCCTGGTCGGACCTGGCGGGGGACAAGGCCGGTGCCGGACGCGGGCCGATCCTATGGGCGAATAGGGCGCTGGCTGACTATAACACGGAAATGCTCGCTACCTGGCTCTATTGGCGCGGAACAAACCGAGATCGGCTGTCGACTGGTCCCACTGGGGAAGGAAGTCCTACATCAGATGATGCCCGGCCCTACCGGAGAAGTCCTACGTCACACGCACATGGACCACAATACTAGGGGAGAAGTCAAAGATCATACAAACAGGGCAAACAACACTGGAGAAGTCAGAGATCACAAGAACGGGGCCCGACAATACTGGGGGAGAAGTCAGAGATCACACGAACAGGGTAAACAACACTGGTGGAGAAGTCAGAGATCACACGCACGGGTCCGACAACACTGGGGGAGAAGTCAGTGACCAGATACACGAGGTCCGACAATACTGAGGGAGAAGTCAGAGATCACACGCACGGGTCCGACAACACTGGCGGAGAAGTCAGTGACCAGATACACGAGGTCCGACAACACTGGGGGAGAAGTCAGTGACCAGATACACGAGGTCCGACAACACTGGGGGAGAAGTCAGTGACCAGATACACGAGGTTCGACAATACTGGGGGATAAGTCAGTGACCAGATACACGAGGTCCGACAATACTGAGGGAGAAGTCAGAGATCACACGCACGGGTCCGACAACACTGGCGGAGAAGTCAGTGACCAGATACACGAGGTCCGACAACACTGGGGGAGAAGTCAGTGACCAGATACACGAGGTTCGACAATACTGGGGGATAAGTCAGTGACCAGATACACGAGGTCCGACAATACTGAGGGAGAAGTCAGAGATCACACGCACGGGTCCGACAACACTGGCGGAGAAGTCAGTGACCAGATACACGAGGTCCGACAATACTGAGGGATAAGTCAGAGATCAGACGCCGCCTGCGATGATATACACTGTATGATGATAACGTGCTGCACAACATCGGCAAACATACACGCCTTCTCAGCATTTATGCGCAATGAATGACTTGTAATAACTGAGTCTTCCTTAACACGCGCCCTGGAGGGCCTCTGAGAATTACGCGCACTGGAGGGGGGGGGGGGGCGGATTCCGCCCCCCCTAAGATCTCGGCTCCTAGTAAAGCTGGAGGAACGAAATTCGCAGGGTCGATGGGCACGGTAGTGAACTCTATTGTGTGCAATTTTTGTGACCTTAGGTCAATATCTTCAAGGTCAAATGAGGTCAGATTTGCAAAATTTTCCGGTTTTGCGTGGCTTGGCTTGTCATCGTTATGGATCGCTGTGATTGTGTTTAAATGCTCAAAAATGGGCATCAATGATGTTTTGGACATTACTAATGATGCAATGCAGATGATAGACCCAACATTTGACCTCAGGTCACCTACATAGCACCACTTTATCAGGTCAGTTACCTGTTCCAGTTACCGGAACCGGCCGCCCGCCCGACTGCTCCGTCGGGCAGCTCGGAGCAATCGGCTTCGTGAAGAAGGGAGTGAAGTACATGAATAAAGTATGGAAACGCAATGATAAACAGTACAAATGACAACCAGTAGTGCATTTATGGCAACATTCCAGTTGATCAAGTTTGGTTCCATTAACCTGTCATGAACTTGCCCTGACTTGACCTTAGTGACCTAACATGACCTTGAAACTATACAGCATATCAATATGCATCAAACAAGTCCCTAGTGTTGCCTAGAACACTTCCCTTTTGTCAGTATACTGGGAGCGCATCTGCGCCGATTTTTGTGGTCTGGCGCTATAACATTTTTTGACTTTAGCGGCCCCTAACTTGAAAAATTTTCGGGCGATTTCTATTTTCTTGCTTCAAACGACGTACCGTTCATTTTTTAAACAGGTACACCGAAAATCGCGTATATCGACCGGTAAAATCTGCAGTTATTTGCGAAAAACCGGAGGAGTGGGCGGATTTCGCCCCCCCCTCCAGTGCGCGTGTTAAATTAGCATGGTTTCCCCGTATGTGAATCATTGAACAATGAGAGAATGAACGGGAGAAGCACTTTTTTACCCCAGACTAGCCGGATTTTTACCCGGATCAGCCACCGGTCCAAGGTAATATGGGGGAAAACTGTCAAGACCCCTCCCCCACCGCCACAAACGGCCCGGAAAATGTGAAATTACCGCCGGCTTTGCGGAGGGTAAACACGACCATTTCCTATCACATGCTATGCGGAAAATGCATTAATATTTTCCTGAAATTTCCAGCGGCCATTTCCAAACTGTTATCCTTCCATCATTGCCTGTGTAAAAACAGAAGCAGACACGCACTTCAAATCTCCTGTATTATGTTCCTCAGTATCGAGCAAGTCATCCAGGTGCGACTTGCTATACTGGGACTCGTAGATGAGGGATCAGCTCAGGTCAACTTGCCAAACTCATTCAGGTGATTTCCGAAATAGGACCCAAACGCATTATTTTCTGGTTTCCAGGACTATAAATAGACACCAGAATCAGCTTTATTAGTGTCACATTAATATCAGAGTCGATGCATCACTATTTACCTAAACTAGTCTCCTAGTCGATAAGCGATAATTTGAGGTCAAGGAGCTCAGTGATCTCATCCGATCTCATCCGACCAGATCTCATCCGATTAGATCTCATCCGATTATATCACTGATCTCATCCGAGATCAGTAATCTCGAATGACCTTGCAAAGATCAGTATCTGATGCACTGTCCATCACCCTGTCACACTCGTCATGGGTGAATTGGAGACAATAGGTGCCATCAATGTTCGATAATTCGCGATTTAGGTGCGATACCTGGGAAAATTTAGAATATTTCGTAGAATAACTTTCGAACCGATTCGTTAAGATTGCCGCATATGCCCGTTATTTAGTACGCCCGTAATTAGACTAACATCTTGATGTTTCAGGCATTGCGACTGCCAGACTGTTTCCAATGTAATGAAATGACAATGGTCATGAGATACGTAGATATCCTGAGTGCGTAAATATAGCTGGCCAAATGCATATATTACCAGCGACACGGAGACTGACTCAAAGATTGGCGGAATGAGCCATTTGGAAGTTGATTCCTTGCATGCGACACCCATGAGGTCAATAACCATGTATTTGCAATCCTGGCCGGTACGCACTATGACCAAGCATGACGTGCGGTGGTGGACGCTTGAGCCGCTGCGATCGCACCGGTCGTGTCGAAACAATGCGAGGAAGTTGTTCAACACGGCATTCTCGAGTTGTGAGGCGATGATAAAGGTGGTAAAGGTACCCGAGACATGCGTAGGCATGTCTTTATACTGTATAGACATCAGAAAGTAACCGATCATCAATTCGAGAACGACCTGATTTTGGCCCAATACAAACGACGCGACCATTCATGTGATTGTTCTGACGCGATAGCAACACCACAGACCAGCCAGGCACGTGTGCACGCGGTCGGCGAAGACCGCCGGCCGCGCATCTGCCTGTTCTCACCATCCGTGAGCGTGGCCGTTAGGCAGGCGACCTTGGGATACCGCCGCCGCCACCAGGCGCACACCTCGGCCCCGAACTGGGCCTGGGCACCGCTGACAGTGCTGAAGTCATCGGTGAAGCGCAGACCGACTGTGTGCAGCTCGGGCAGGCTGCTGGCCGGCGCCGAGGTCATCACGTGCAGAGGCGCTGTCGGGTTCGGGTCAGGTCAGGACCAGGTCACTGCACCGGCGAGGTGTCCAGGCTCAGACTACTTCTCAGTGCATTGGACACGGTCAAGCCAGCATTAAGGCCATTGCTGGTTCACTAAGGCGCAAGCGATGGCTCAGGCCATTGCTATCCACGGGGGTCAGCTGGGGGTCGACGACGGGGTCAGGTTAGTATCGACGACAACCATCATCGTAAATGATGTCAGACTACTACAATCGACGGGTGACCTCAGCATATAGAGAACAGAGTAGGATGAGCAATACTGGTATCTGACTCTTTATCATATCACCATAGTAGGGCATACAAGACCGGGACATCATGCCCAGTCTCTGCTCCGTCACAGGCGCAGACGACGAAACGCGCCCGGCGAAGCCCAGAGAAGACCTCTAACGCCCCTGACCCACCTGAGAAGACCGCTAACGCCGCCGACCCACCTGAGAAGGCCACCAACGCCGCTGACCCACCTGAGAAGGCTACCAGCGCCGCTGACCCACCTGAGCAGGTCACTAACGCCGCCGACCCACCTGAGAAGGTCACCAACGCCGCTGACTCACCTGAGAAGACTACCAACGCCGCTAACCCAACTGAGAAGGCTACCAACGCCGCTGACCCACCTGAGAAGGCTACCAACGCCGCTGACCCACCTGAGAAGGTCACTAGCGCCGCTGACCCACCTGAGAAGGCCACCAACGCCGCTGACCCACCTGAGAAGCCCACCAACGCCGCTGACCCACCTGAGAAGCCCACCAACGCCGCTGACCCACCTGAGAAGGTCACCAGCGCCGCTGACCCACCTGAGCAGGTCACTAACGCCGCTGACCCACCTGAGAAGGCCACCAACGCCGCTGACCCACCTGAGAAGGTCACCAGCGCCGCTGACCCACCTGAGAAGGTCACCAGCGCCGCTGACCCACCTGAGAAGGCCACCAACGCCGCTGACCCACCTGAGAAGGCTACCAACGCCGCTGACCCACTTGAGAAGGTCACTAGCGCCGCTGACCCACCTGAGAAGGCCACCAACGCCGCTGACCCACCTGAGAAGGTCACCAACGCCGCTGACTCACCTGAGAAGACTACCAACGCCGCTAACCCACCTGAGAAGGCTACCAACGCCGCTGACCCACCTGAGAAGGCTACCAACGCCGCTGACCCACCTGAGAAGGCTACCAACGCCGCTGACCTACCTGAGAAGGTCACCAGCGCCGCTAACCCACTTGAGCAGGTCAATAACGCCGCTGACCCACCTGAGAAGGCCACCAGGCGGTAGGCAGAGTCGGTGGGTGACGTGAAGGTAGCATTCAGAAGGTAGTACGGAGCAGCCGAGGAGATGCTGAGGTCAGTGAACTGGACGGCCGGGTCATAGCTCACTCCGTCGGTGGGCGCCTGCAGGGTCAGTGTCTTGGTGCCCTGTAGGTCAAACCAGGCCCAGGTCATCTCACCGACCTCAACCGCTACTCGTGGCATCCCACTGACCTGTACGGGATGGGAGTTGCAACCCGCATCATCTTATTAGCACATAGCATGGCCAGCATCATGCCACGAGCTCATTCGGGGATCCGTGCCATCTCACCGACCTGCACCATAAGCCGAATTCCACTACTGCCCTGTGCCATGATCTGCACTGCAATGTTGACCTGTGTTGCTGCCAATGTCACCCTACTGACATGCACTGTGACTTGATCTCATTATCCTGCGCCGTCACACGTGCACATTTACATATCTACACTATAACATGCATCATCTAGGGGAGTTCCGCAGCGTACTTCCATACTCAAGCAGGGGTGTAGGATCCTATTCAGTTGGGGGGGGGGGGCTCCAATCACTCAATTTGCAGCCCAGCCCATTACTTCGGTAGTAAATTCCATAACAAATTCAAGTAATGCTACGTAAATGTCGAGCACGAAATGCTACTCGTGTTCAACCTAGGTAGGTGTAAGATTGCTCAAAATATATAATGAGTGATGACGATATTCTCGCGGTTCCTCTAAATATTCCTTAGTGTTGGTGGTGACTGTCCTCTTTGATAAATTGAAATAGTACAATCAATCCTATTTTAAGTTTTCTCAAATCAATAATGACACTGCTCACTTAGCACTGATCGCAATGTGGAGTTTTCTATGATGGCTACATGTTGTTTCTCCTTGTCCTGTTTTAAATCCGTTTTGATGGACGGAAATTCGCAGTAACATACATACTTATCATAAAAGCAATAATGTAAATTAAGCACAATACGAAGCGAAAGAGGAGGAAGTCCTTTCGGCACTAAGTTGATTCTCCATATTCGGCAGTAGCTTTTCGATTAACTGTGTCTTGATTATTTCGTCTCCGGATAGGCTAGGTTCATGGAAAACTGGAAACAAGGAAAATTATATTTATGAACTTCATGTTTTTTTTAAGATGGCAAAATAAAGTGGTTCAAATCCGGGGAGAAATTGGTATTTGGGGGCGCCCTAGGCTGATCGACACAGGGCTGAGCCCCCACCCCCCGCTGATCTTGCGATCCTGCACCTGCGAACTCAGGGTATATATAATGTGCGCTGGATGCACCCAATTTCTTCCATATGCAATGCATGTAGGAAAAGTTGAAGTCAAGAGAAGAGAAGTGAGGATTTATGAAGTTCCCACCCCTGGTATGCATATCATACGTATCAAGGGTGGGAACCTCATACACTGAAGTCTAAGTGCATCATTTTATGATGAATGGGGGTTCCAGGGAAGCAGAGTTGAGGTAGGTTGCAGGTTTTATACATGAGCATTGTTTGACGTAAAAAACGTGTACATCTCCCAAAAGCATTGGCATACTTCCATCCGATACTCCCTGCCCCTCCCTGAGTATTCATGCCTGTCTACGGCATTGGCATACTTCCATCCGATACTCTCTGTCCCTCCCTGAGTATTCATGCCTGTCTACGGCATTGGCATGCTTCCATCCGATACTCCCTGCCCCTCCCTGAGTATTCATGCCTGCCTACGGCATTGAAGAATGTGGGATATCTGGAAGCAGGCTAATTAGAAGTCACCTTGGACATACTTCGTCGAAACTTCATCGGGCAATAGCTGCAGAACTGTTCCGAGGTTTCTCCTCTATTTGTGTCGTTAAGGTTCGATGGAAAATAAAATACCTGAAGCTGTTTATTTATGGTCTCTGGATCGCCGTTATTACCTTTCGTGCAAGACAATGAGTCCGAGATCAATAGAAGATCAAAAGAAACCAGTGTGTCTTAACTTGGGATGCTAGCACTACCAAGATATGCTCAAATGTATTGTAGTGTAGTACTGAAAACGAGTTTCTGTCATATAAAATGCGATACGTAAGGTTCGTTAACCCCGCCGTGCCGGCTGGCAGATCGACCTTCGTCGGGCCGAGGGGGGGGGGGCTTCTTGAAAGCCCCCTCTAACTTCCGATCTATGTGATGAAATGTAGAACACCGTTTGAAAGTGCTGGTCATGGAGAGCTCAAAGCATACCTTGGGTTTGCATTTGAGCTGATCATATTTGGACTGATAGATTCCGCTACAATCCTTCTGGGCTACATTGAGAGGTGCGTGCGCGTTTTCGAGATCTTAGACGGCAGGGTGGGATCTACCTTACCAACCCGCAAGTGGCGGGCCAGAATGACTGAAGTAAGATGGGTTCACAATTCGAATAACACTCGCGCCAAGACAGCCAATACGCCAAAGCTTGCACTGACGCAGGCATGCCTGCGTCAGTGCAGCGCAGGAATTGGCCTCGCCAAGATTATCACCCGACATTTCCCATAATGTGCACAGCCCACTCCACCCCACCCAGGACCTGGCATCCTCCCACACCAACTCCACTTCAGACCCGGCCCTTATCCACATCCCCTCCATCCTCCACCCGGCCTCCTCCCACACCCTTTCCACCGCGGGCCCTGCTTCCCACATCCACCCCACCGAGGAATGGGCCTTCTTCCCTTCCCACCCGATCTCAGACCCGGCCCATGCCCACCACCATCCCATTATCCTCCCCGCCTCATCCCTTCTCCAACACACATCAGACCCAGACACGGTCCCCACCCCATCCCCCACCGGTGCCCACCCATCCGCCACCGGTGCCCACCCATCCCCCACGGGACCTGGCCATACCCCTTCGCACCACCGCCTCCAACCGGCCAGGGCCCACCTCGCCACCCTGAAGCCTACCCTCCACTGCCTCCTCCAGGGCCTCGGCCCCCACCACACCCATCCGGCCGGCCCAAGCCAAGGCCTAGAACCTAGGCCACCACAACATCCACCCAGACAACCCGCAAGTCCACGGCTACCACCTCCTGCCAAACCGAACCTCCCACCACCTCCTGCACACCCACCCAAACCCACTCCAAAACCTCGTCTGAGGCCAGCACTCAGACTGAACCTTCAAAACCCGTCGAACCCACAACTCCAGAACAACGAATCCCACCCGAACCCAACGCGCCTCCCAAGCGCAAATCACGCCGCCACTCTACCCAATCACCTCCCAGAACCCGTGCGACCAGGTCCAGGCTACCACCCCTGCCTGGGTCACCTCCCAACCCTCTCTCCGTTCACAGGTTCAACCTTTCTCCCCAACTCAACACCGACACCACCCCAGTATAGGAACACCAACAGTCACTAAGCGCGTTCGGCAATGGGACTTTTTCTGCAGTGGAACACCAGAGGCCTTCCAGGCAAGTTCATATAATTCAAATATGAATTCTTGCAACAAAAACCATTACTAGCTGCGCTCCAAGTGACTCACTTTCGAGATTCTGACTCCACTTGGAACAAAATCCCAGATTACACTTGGCATGTCGACAACGTAAACGGCCCAAATAGGAAATGGTGCGCAGCCATACTCATTTCAAACAGCATACCTCACCGTCGAGTTACTTTAAATACTACCCTGAATTGCGTAGCAGTCAGCCTAAAAATTGCCCATTGCCAAACCACAGTCATTTCACTATACATATGGCCGTCAGCTAAAACCCCCACACCGCAGGAGCTGAGCGACTTGCTGCCCCTCCACCAGTTCTCATTATGGGAGACTTTAATGCTAAACACCCCTCCTGGGGAGGCGACCAGACCGACGCTAGAGGGCGCGAAATACACCGGTTTATTTCGGACCACAACCTAGTACTTCTTAACACCGGGGCCAGCACCCGCTACAACCCGACCTTAGGAGGATCGGACAGCTGCATTGACTTAACGTGCTGCTCCCAACGACTTAGTTCACTATTTGACTGGTCAGTTTCAGACGTTCCCGGGCTGAGTGAACACTACCCAATCACAATCAGGCTCAGCACGGACGCTATCCACCACACTAAGCTATTCAGACAATCTTGGAACTTGAAAAGAGCGGACTGGGCAAAATTCGAGGAACAGGTGGACCTCAACCTAACAACTCCAGAGACCAGTCAGATCGAGACAATCCTAAGGGCCATCAGCTCAGCAGCACGAGACTCAGTCCCAAAAAGTAACAAACCTAGGAAAAGGCATCTACGCCATGGTGGACCCCGGACTGTCAAAGGGCAATCGCCTCACGGCGCCGTGCCCACAAACAATTACAAAAATGCGTGTGCGAAGCACACCTATCAGCATGCAGACAATCTAAAAAACACTGCCGGTACACAATTCGAACAGCACGACAAAACTGTTGGCAGTCTTTTGCCTCTCAATTCAATAGGTTCACCCCTACCGGCAGAATCTGGGACCTGATGAAGCGTTTCAACCTGAAACACGCACTACCAGGCCCTTTCCCCCAGCTGACGGTGAAAGGACAGCACATCACTGACCCACAACAAGTCGTAGACCACTTTAAGCTACACTACGCCAGCGTATCTAGCAACAGCAACTACGACACCACTATAGTAAGCGCTCTAGACGCCCTTGCCTCCAAAGCAAATTTTAGCTCTCGCAATAGAGAAATCTACAATCAGTCGTTTACTATGCACGAATTACACCTTGCCCTCAGCAAGTGTGGAAACACGTCGGTTGGGCCGGACGACATCCATTACCAGTTTCTTAAACGACTTAGCAAAAACTCTCTAACGTACCTACTAGCGGCCATAAATGAACTGTACCAAAGCGACACGTTTCCCGCATCCTGGCGAGAGAGCGTAGTCATTCCATTGCCAAAGCCGCACAAAGATCACTCCACCCCAAAAGGTTATAGACCCATCTCACTTACTAGCTGTGCTAGCAAGTTAGCGAACGCATGGTCAACACACGATTGAGGAAATTTCTGGAACACAACGACCAGCTCGACGAATTTCAGTGCGGCTTCCAGCGTCAAAAATCAACTACAGACAATCTCATTAGATTAGTGCATGACATGAAGAGTGGTCTACGCCTCAAACGCACAACAGTAGCTGCCTACTTGGACATCACTGCCGCATTCGACCGAGTACACAAATCCGCACTGACACACAAACTCCACAGATAGGCCTACGCGGACACATGGCACACTTCATTCTCAACTTCCTTAGAGACAGGACCCTTAAGGTCCGATGCGGCAGTGTCACGTCAAACACCACAACACAGGAGCAGGGCCTGGCTCAGGGTAGCGTGCTCTCACCGAGCATTTTCATCATCATGATCAACGACACACTTGCTGACTACACTGACACTTCACTTCAATACTCACTTTTCGCGGACGACATAGCCATTTGGACAACATCACAATGCTTCCTTAAAAGCTGAAAAAAAACATTCAAGCAGGACTAGGCCACATTGCAAAGTGGTGCAAAACTTGGGGCTTCACCCTGTCCGCAGAAAAATCGGCCACCGTCACATATAGTCGTCTCCGCCCAACACCCAAAACTCTACTTAAAATCGATGGCCAAGCCATCGAACAGGTGAAATGCTTCAAGTTCTTAGGAGTACATTTAGACGAAAAACTCAGTTTCAACACCCACATCACCTCCATCTCGAAGCGATGTGCGAAGTGCGTCAACATACTACGTGCACTTGCAGGCACAGACTTGGGCGGAGACAGGAAAACATTACTGCGACTGTACACATCAATCATACGACCCATCTTAGAATACAACAGCATCATTTTTGCCACCATTTCAGAAAGCCAGAGCCGAAATTTAGAAATCATCCAAAACAGCTGCATCAGAGCAGCCACAGGTGCCCTCAGCACCACACCGATAGCCAGTCTTCTAGTGGACTCAAACATGCCCCCACTCCACGTCCGGAGGACACAACAGCTGTGCCGCTACCACGTCAAAATCAAATCCATAAAAAAATCATCCAGCATAGCATTGCTTTACGCCTGACAGATACGACAAAAGCCGATTTGCGCGCAAACTTCCACAATATAGCATTCAAATATCCACGGCTCTCTCAGATCTTAACTTCGCAATGCCATCCACTGCAACTCGAGCGCCCACTAGGCCATTCTTGACTTTCAGTAAACCAAAGGTCGAGTACTTGCTCTCGGAGAAGAAATCTACTATCACATCGGCGGAAATTCTTGGCCTCTTCAACAAGTTCGCCGATGACAACATACACAAATCACTCATATTCACGGATGGGTGGAAACACGAGGCAAAGGTAGGTATCGGCATCACTGAACCAGGCCTCAGACTTTCCAAACGTCTACCGGATAACTTCTCTATCTACTCCGCTGAAGCAATGGCCATTCTGGCCGCTATCACCATTCTCATGAGACGTAAAGCTAGAAACGTAGTAATTTGCTCAGACTCCAAATCTGTCCTCCAGTCAATTAGCAACACCCACGACTGTCCACACCCCTTCATTGATAGAATCCAACAACTCGTGGCCCATAACGTGAACGTGAACTTTTCCTTTCTCTGGATTCCGGGCCACGCCGACATCCCAGGTAATGAAGAAGCAGACCGGCTCGCAAAGCAAGCCTAAGCATTGAACACCTACCCTAGCGTGGAATATTCGGTAGACGATTGCAAAGCACTTCTACAACGCCACATTCGCCAACATCAACAGAACACATGGACACAACACAACCAACACAACACAAATCCAACCACACCCACGCAATCAAACCAACAATAGGCACATGGAACACATCAAATCAATCTCATCGACAAAAAGAGGTCATCCTCACTACACTTAGAACTGGTTGCACACAACTAACAGAGCCTCAATTAGAGGGTGACCAATATACAACACCGCACTGCGGCACCTGCAACACCACGTTAAGCATAGGCCACATCCTGCTAGACTGTAGTAGCTTTAGCTCTCAAAGACAACCACTTAAGGCATTCTGCTAAAAAGAGGGCATCGCCCTATCGCTTCCATCACTTCTCGGTGACAAGCACCCAGAACTCCTTCAATTGCTATTTGAATATCTGTATGCTACAAAACTAGCAGGAGCACTGTAGGCACCACACCACCAACACTCACATCAACTCGCAATGCATGACCGCGAAACACTCGTAGGAAACACGTAAATAGCCATCCCCGCATGGCGTCGGACGTACATGAGCCGATTTGCTTCTCAATTAGAAATAAATGGCTACCTAGCGGTGCCGTCGGAAGTAGGTGAGCCGACTTGCTTTAGGAAAACATAAACAAAAATAAAAATAAAAATTAGCATAACGTAAAACGACTACCCAGAGGAGCCATCGGACGTAGATGAGCCGATTTACCAGCAACTCATGACGTAAACGGCTGCCCAGAGGTACAGCGGACGTAGAAGAGTCGAATTGCAAAACACCGTACTAACCCAACTGACAACCCTGCATGGCATGCTTAGACTAACCCACTACTAACAACTAACACGCGGCGGCCGGCGTGATAGGCGGTGTGAACAATTACCTCCTTGTTCGCACGGTAAAGATCCCTGGGTGCTCTTCAATAAGAGTAGGTTAAAGCCGGCACCCTGGCAAAATCAACTTCTCGCCACTCTCAAAACACCCCCACCCCCACCCAAACTACGAATTATTTTGTGGAGGAGTAAAGTAAAACTAAACTATTTAGACATCAGGGAGCTGTCCCCAACCCAGACCCTCGCCTTCAGCACCTAAAATATCACGCAAACAAACGTAAAATTCCTTAACGTAAATGTCCACTTGCCTGCACCTTGATCACAAACGCTCGCTTTATAGACAGACATGTAACGTACTCGCTTTAAAGGCGGCGCAAATGACCTTTATGGTCCCGCACGCCTAAAAAAATCACTCCCCCCCATGTGCACAGAAAATGTGTGGGGGGAGGGCGTTTTCAAGGCGAAGGACGGGCAGGGTCTCACCTGCAGCGTGGCTGTGTGAATTTTCCCAAAGCCGTACAGTTCGACCTGTACCGTCCAGCTGAGACCGCTGAGGACTTCTGCCGTCGCAGGGCCGCCAGTTGCCGGATCGTGGATGTACACCCGCACACCCGGTCTGTCGGGAACAGCCGGTCCAGGGTCACCTCGTTCCGTCACAGCGTCACCACACTGCGGCAGCTGGCTACCAAAAACACACAACGCAACGAGGCCGAGAAGGAGTATTTGCGCCAACAACGGATTTGAAATGCTTACTAACAAGCAATATAAACCCTTTTTACCTATGGACAAGTAATTTCTAACTCTGTATCTGCCTGTCTGTTTGCCTGTCTGTCTATGTCTGCCTGTCTGTATGTTGGTCGGTCTTCCTGTCTGCCTGTCTGTATGCTTGTGTCTGCCTGTCTGTATGCTTGTCTGTCTGTCTGTATGCTTGTCTGTCTGTCTGTATGTCTGTCTGTCTGTTTGTCTGTCTGCCTGCCTGCCTGCCCTGCCCTGCCCTGCCCTGCCCTGCCCTGCCCTGCCCTGCCCTGCCCTGCCCTGCCCTGCCCTGCCCTGCCCTGCCCTGCCCTCTGCCCCTCTGCCCTGCCCCTCCCCTGCCTGCCCCCCCCTCCCTCTCCCTCTCCCTCCCTCTCCCTCTCTCTCTCTCTCTCCTCTCTCCCTCTCTCTCTCTCTCCCCCTCTCTCTCTCTCTCTCTCTCTCTCTCTCTCTCTCTCTCTCTCTCTCTCTCTCTCTCTCTCTCTCTCTCTCTCTCTCTCTCTCTCTCTCTCTCTCTCTCTCTCTCTCTCTCTCTCTCTCTCTCTCTCTCTCTCTCTCTCTCTCTCTCTCTCTCTCTCTCTCTCTCTCTCTCTCTCTCTCTCTCTCTCTCTCTCTCTCTCTCTCTCTCTCTGCACCTGATCGGCTGGCCGGGTTGGACGTATGGCGGCCACGACTGGCTTGCCACCTGAGCCGCCAGCTGCTTCTTGGAGGTGCTGAACCTGCTGCTCATGTTGACACTGAGCGTCACATTGGACGGCTGCACCACTCTGAAGCTGAGCAGCAGGCCGGAGGCCACGCCCCGCACCATCAGCCGGCTGAAGGTGGCCACGCCCTGCTGGAAGGTGGCGCGGGTGTGCAGCAGCGAGACACCCGTCGGCGGCGACACCAACTCCGCCTCTACTTGCCACGGACTGGACGAATGTCCCACGGCCGACATGCGCGCCCCCTGGAACAGTGAGCCGAGACAGGTGAGATGCCATCTATCTGCCATCTGGCGCGGCCGGGGCGGGAATCATGTCTCCTGTGGTAGGGTCTTCCCAGAGGCACTTGTCCCGAAGTGGCTTCGCTGGGAAAAAACGCACCACAGACTGAACAAATCATTTCTCACCTAGTATAAAAACGTTGCACACAAGCGTAATAGAACTGTAGCAGACGGGGTCTGCCATCCTGTCTAGAAGTGAGGAAGGTGGTAATGTCCACACTTGCACAGATTAGCGGATCCCGATACCGGGTAAGGATTCGATCTAATAATGTGTACTACATCGTGTCTATCAAGGAGGAATTAATAACGCAGGTCAACTTTTTTCAGGGACACTAACCAGTAAGAGTTCACCTGCCACGTCACATCTACGTAACAATCGTCGTGTTTTGTCTAACCATACCCGCTCATCATACCGCTACCACAGCCTCTTTGTTCTTTCTACACAAGTTGTTGTACACCCTTCATTCGACAGGCTCCAAATGGCCAGAACTAGCAGATGTGACTGGAGCTCAACCAGCACAATCAGATAAATTTATGAAACCATATCACATCAAAAATGCACGACATATAAATGATGCGAACATACTTATGCCATCACTCATGAAACCGAAATCCGCGACGAGAAATGCAAAGCAGCTCAACAGAACCACATCTACAACGATGCAATTTAATAGATACGACGCTCCCCCGATGGTGTTCTCCCGCAATTCCCGACCATGCATCATCCCTCATGATCAATTCCCCTCCCCACATGCAGCTCACGGTAATAATCGCCAATTCCCGATAAGCCGCTCCCTCATGATCAGTTCCCCTCATGCAGCTCACGGTAGTATCGAACATGTACAGCTTGATGAGCGGCGAGAGCAGGCTGAGCTCCTGGTGAGTGTCTGGCAACGGCTGAGAGGCCAGTCGCAGCTCGCCTGCGCGCTGGTACGCCACTGTGTCCGCCTGGTGAGAGGCGGCCGCCGCCTCCAGCGCCCTCTGTGCATCCGCGTACCTGTCGAGAGCACACCCACCACCTTACTGGCAGGGCACGCGCAGAGCACACCAATCACCTTACTCGAAGAGGCTCCAGAGTAAGCTAGTCATCTTCCTGCGTCGTACCTGTGGAATACTCTGACCGGCCGACTGGCAGTAGCCGCTGAGCAGGAACGATAAATTCGCTTAAAGTACCTGCCTGCCTCCTTACTTCAGAGTTCCCTGATAAATGCCACCTCCCTCATCTACAGAGTAACCTAATTACCTCCTATTGTGCACCACATGGTAAGTCATTCCATTGTCAAGGGGGTTTATTCGGCCCCATGGACCAATTATCGTTCGTAAAGCTAACATCTAACATCGTTCGTAATGCTTGTATCGTTCAATACCTTTCAGAAGACGCCCCCGCAGGAACTTTCGCAGTAGCGCCCCTTTGAGGAAATGGCGTTCCTTCAGACGAGCGCCCATGACAATTCCTGGATCCGCCCCTGTTCAAACTGCCGACTTTCCGTCGACATTTACGTCAGATGAGGCAGGGCATTGAAAGCGTTGATGCGCTTTCAATGCCGATGACGGATTGTGGCTACGTGGTAATAAAAGCGAGGGAGCGTGCATCGCTGAAGGGACTGACCCCCTCGAGTGAGTTCAAACCCCCAATGCTCAAACGTCTCAACCGCTCACAATATCCAATCAGCGAAACACGCTTAAAACGTCCATGCTCAAAAGAACCATCTGCTGATTTCACATGGCGATGAACGGGTTCGGCCCCTCGGCCTTTGGTGAAGCTAATATTTTATATGGTCGCAGATAACAGAGGGCTGGGCCCTCAGTCCGAACTCAAATCTAAATAAGATGATAGCAATTGTCGTTAAAATAGATTTTACTCTCTTCCATTTCCACTGCTGTCACGCCAATGACATTTTGACAACAAAACGGCCGACTCACGTCAAAATATGATGTCATGAACTGGCGATCTATTCGGTTATAGGGATTTGGTTTCTCGTTGAGCACATCCTTGGGTTTCTGAATGCCACATGGTTGGCCGTTCCCCCATTGGTAGGAGACAGGTTAGTGCATTTTTGCACCTCTGCTTGTAGCAAAAACACATGAATGAGTGAGGGGGTAAGTACAACAGGAGAGCAATCACCATAGTGACTTTCAACGAAAGCCATTTGCAATTGAGCAATTGAATTTCCTTTGCAATGGAGGAGAAATATAACGTGACAAATATTCACAATTCGAAATGTGAAATTGGTATGAATGCCACTCGCGAAGTGGCAAGTTGCTATGCTGCTATGGAGAGTGGCACTCACGTCTGTGCGCCTTCCACACCAGAGAGATCCACACCTCCCGTCTCGTTGGTGGCCCTGACCCCACCAGTGGGGTCAGTGCGCTTCGGGACTGGGTCCACCATCTGAGAACCATGTGGCGCTGGGTCAGCGGACTCCGAGACCAGATGGATCAGGAAGCAACGGACCGGAGCGGTGGGCTCTGACCATCTGGGGACCACACGGCACTGGGTCAGTGAACACCGGGACCAAACGGACCAGGGTGTACGCACCGGAGCGGTGGGCTCTGACCATCTGGCGACCACACGAACACTAGGTTAGTGGACTCCGGGACCAAATGGACCAGGGTGTACCGGACCGGTGGACTCTGACAATCTGGAGACATCATGGCACTGGTTCAGTGGACTCCGGGACCAAATGGACCAGGGTGTACCGCACCGGTCGGCTCTTACCACCTGAGAGTCATACGGCACTGGATCGGCGCAAGTAGCAACACGTGTCCGAACAGGTGAAAATATCGCCTAAAAAGAAACTGCAAATTTGATATAATAACACCAGCTCACTGGTAGTGAGCTACCTGGTAGTGAGCTGGAAGGTTCTACGCCAAGTGCCCAGCTGCGGCACTTGGTGTTGGACACCGTGCCGCACGCATTCTGCAAAAAATCCGCAACTGCAAGAGCCCGTGCCACCCCATCCTCACCAATGCTGAAATCATGAGCACAGCGCGAGCTTACATAATGTGTACTACCTGAGTAGACTTCAGCTCACACACACCTCCTTTGTCAGGACAGGGTCCGAGTAGAGCTATGCTCCCACTTACCAACATAGTCTGGGTAGGTTCCGAATAGAGTTATGCTCCCACTTACCGACATGGTCGGGACAGGTTCCGGGTAGAGTTATACTCCCACTTACCGACATAGTCTGGACAGGTTCCGAGTAGAGTTATGCTCCCACTTACCGACATAGTCTGGACAGGTTCCGGGTAGAGTTATACTCCCACTTACCGACATAGTCTAGACAGGTTTCGAGTATAGTTATGCTCCCACTTACCGACATAGTCTGGACAGGTTCTGAGTAGAGTTAGGCTCCCACTTACCGACATATTCTGGACAGGTTCTGAGTAGAGTTATACTCCCACTTACCGACATAGTCCGGACAGGTTCCGGGTAGAGTTATGCTCCCACTTACCGACATAGTCTGGACAGGTTCCGGGTAGAGTTATGCTCCCACTTACCGACATAGTCTGGACAGGTTCCGGGTAGAGTTATGCTCCCACTTACCGACATAGTCTGGACAGGTTCTGAGTAGAGTTATGCTCCCACTTACCGACATGGTCTGGACAGGTTCCGGGCAGAGTTATGCTCCCACTTACCGACATGATCTGGACAAGAACGCTGTGCCAGACGTCGGCCAGGAACGAACGCAGAGTTCAACAACTCCCACTCACCGACATGATCTGGACAACAGCCCCGGGCGATATTCGCCGGCTAACGAGCAGCACATGTTCTGCGCAGTTCCCAGCGGAGCTCACCATCACGCACTCACCGACATTGACTGCACGGAAACTCCAAGTGCGTCGTCAACAGCTCCCGTCTGGAAACTGGTTGCCGCTGTCGCCTCCGCTTGATGCATGCCTTGTATGTCCAGCGTGCTATTGGTGCTGTTGGAGGAGCTCGAGTTCTGAGGCATATTGCCGACCTCAAACTGTCGAAGCACGAGCAGTCAAGGTCATTGGCGCTACACAAATCCCACCGGCTGAAACTGTTTCACCACATGGCTGGACGATTATCACTGGGTGAGCTGATACACGACTCGGCCGTGCCTGTGCGAGTGTGAGGAAACCGGCAACCCACATCGACATATTTAACACCTGAATAGCCGACACGCAGTGTTGGAAAGCACATCGGCACACACAGCGTCAGTCGGCAGGAGACTGGCCAGTGGCTGAGCCGTGACACACACCAGCCGGCAGGAGACTGGCCACTGCCTGAGCCGTGGACGGACACACCGTCAGTCGACAGTATGCGGCGGCCAGCGCGACACACAGCCGACGCACCTGTACAGTAGTGACTGCTGCTGCGCGCCGCCTTCGGCCGCCGACCGCAGACGACTCCCGCACAACGTCTGCCACGCGCAGCTGGCCCGGCAATATGCCGAGCAGGTCCATCAGGTTACTCAGCACGTTCGTCTCGAAGAAGTCGTCGATACCGACGAAGCCCATGGTGAGCACGACGACCGGCTGCTGGATCACTTCGACGATGCCCGGACCACGGATCAGCACGTACAGGAACCCCTCCTTGCGCGCGAAGTAGTTCTCTCCGTTGTTCTGCACGGTGAATGGCATAAAGCGGTCGTCAGATGCATTCCCAAATATAGCATGTCAGAAAATATGCTTATACACTTAACTTTTTGGACGAAACCAGGTGCAAATTGCAGCCGTGATAGCCTATGGCATGCAGCACATTTACGGAACTAATTTGTATTCAACTTCAACAGCGATCATCACATATAACAGTGCTATTCTGGGCCACTTTAGGTTGGTCAACGTCATTGCTGATAAGCTAACGGCTCTGCTCAGAGTCATGCCCACTGCTGTCTACCATGCCCGGGGCTGACTACAATGCCAATATCCCTTGGTCACGGTTCCACCAAGCGACCTCTACTGAGCTCACTGCTAGGCCCCGCTGGTCACGGTCCCACCGACTGACCTCTACCGAGCTCACTGCTAGGCCCCGCTGGTCACGGTCCCACCGACTGACCTCTACCGAGCTCACTGCTAGGCCCCGCTGGTCACGGTCCCACCGACTGACCTCTACCGAGCTCACTGCTGAGGCCCCGCTGGTCACGGTGGTCCCACCGACCTGACCTCTACTGAGCTCACTGCTGAGGCCCCGCTGGTCACTCTAGGCCCCGCTGGTCACGGTCCCACCGACTGACCTCTACCGAGCTCACTGCTAGGCCCCGCTGGTCACGTGTCCCACCGACTGACCTCTACCGAGCTCACTGGCCACGCTGACCTCTACTCACTGCTAGGCCCCGCTGGTCACGGTCCCACCGAAACATTCACCACTGTACGGCCCACCGCCTGGTCACGGTCCCACCGACTGACCTCTACCGAGCTCACTGCTTCACGGTCCCACCGACTGACCTCTACCGAGCTCACTGCTAGGCCCCGCTGGTCACGGTCCCACCGACTGACCTCTACCGAGCTCACTGCTAGGCCCCACTGGTCACGGTCCCACCACTACCTCTACGACTCACTGCTAGGCCCGCTGGTCACGGTCCCACCGACTGACCTCTACCGAGCTCACTGCTAGGCCCCACTGGTCACGGTCCCACCGACTGACCTCTACTGAGCTCACTGCTAGGCCCCGCTGGTCATGGTCCCACCGACTGACCTCTACCGAGCTCACTGCTAGGCCCCACTGGTCACGGTCCCACCGACTGACCTCTACCGAGCTCACTGCTAGGCCCCGCTGGTCACGGTCCCACCGACTGACCTCTACCGAGCTCACTGCGAGGCCCCGCTGGTCACGCTGTCCCACACCCCACTATTTAATATTGATAGCTGAGCGATTTACGATGAAGTTTGATGATGAAGTTACGATGAAGTCAAAACTTGACTGTTTTGACTTTCATGAAGTACTCTGTAGGCCACTGGCGGCCTGAACCGTCCAACTAACACACAGCTCGTTGTTCTTCGGACGCCATGTGTGTGCTGCACTGAGCAACGGCTGACGGTCAATCAATGAGCGTGTGGGCGAGCATACAAGTGTCGCGCCCGGCTCCTGTGTTTGTGCGTTTGACACCTGAAGTGTATGCGTCACCCTGTCGAATGGAGTGTGCGCATGTATCACTACCAGTATCGCTGCTTTCTAAGCAGGACAGAAGTGATAATGATAGTAATAGTGATTATTCCTCTTATGAGAAATGTGTTTTTAACTTCAAAATATATCATATAAATATGATAGATTCAAGATACGTCTACGAATATAGTACTGCCCACATCGCATATTTGTTCACTACCTTATCATGGGCCTTGTTTAGTCACATATGTTCATAATCTGTGTTCTTATTCCATCACTTTTGTACGTGTGGCTTGCATCAATGACATGGATACCGGGATATGCATGGCTTATCCATGATTCGCAGTATATACTCATCCTTGTTCCTAATTGTTGGATGTACTGGCTGGCTGCCCCACCAGCTTATGACGTCTTGTGACGTCATAGCTGGGATTTACTGGTCGGGTGCCCCCCACCCCCTACCCCCCACCATTGCTCACCAGTGACGTCACGGCCGGGATAAACTGGTTGGGGCTGTTGGGATCTGGCAGCAGCACATTGAACGTGCCCGGCTCAGTGTTGCTCGGATAAACGAACTGTTCTTCGTAGAAAACGTCATACCGCTGGGTTTTCGGGTACCAGAGCTTCATCACTATAGCCTGCAAAGGAAACGTTCATCAGTGGTAGCAGACGAGTCGCCTGTTCCCTCGTCAGCAGTCGCCACTACAGCCACCGCAGGTGCTGGGTCGGTATGCCAGACTCCCCATACCTGGTCCTCAGTGGCGTCCAGCAGGTGGAACCGCAGGTGCTGGGGCGGTGTGCCGGTGAAGTGCACCTCGTGCACGCGAGCCGGCGCCACCAGCGCGTAGAAGGTGCTCAGGCGCTCCTGGCACGTGTAGCCGAAACACCAGCCGTGGTCCTGAGGACCGTTGAGCAGGTCGACAAAGCCGGCCGGTCCTGCCGAGGGAAGGTTACCTGACTGAATCATACGGTCAGCGAGATGCCACACCAGTGCTGGAAGATCACACAACGGCGATTCACATGTCATCTCAGTCAGCATGGAAGCAGCCAGCGGTAGTCCAGCGGTAGGTGAGTCACATACTATTAGGCTCAGCATGGAAGACACGTGATGCCTTCGTGAACTAGGAATCAGTCGTATCTACATACATACCAAAACCGCCTGCATGCTGCATGAGCAGCAAATGCAATGCGATGTTTGATTACATTTCGTCTAACGTGTAACTTGAGTCAACACGCAAGCCCAGCGTAATCTGGATCAAATTAAAGCCAGCTGTTGTCTAAGTCATGCCGAAGCACACGCAGTCTGGATAGCGGAATGGCTAGCTGCCGTCCTGATGACGGCAGAACCATCCTTCACCTGGGTCGGCGATGACAGCTACCGGCGATACTCGGCGGGCCTCCGAGTCCGCGTCCATCGATTCTATCACCAGCATACGCTGCTGGCCGCCCGGGCACGTGTAGGCGCGCCACGGAGCGCGCCACGTGCAGTTGGAGTCTCTCCAGATACCTGGCCACGTGTGGGCAGGCTGTCAAACACCAGCTGCGGCCCCGGGTATGGAATGACACCGCGCGACAGTCGCAGAGCTGTCACGAGGTGAGAGTGAGGACTGGATAGTTGCTGAGTGAACTGATCGGTAAGGTACAGTTGGATGCATTTATTTCATTTTAGTGGATGAGTGGGCGAGTTTTAGTGGATGAGTGTTTAGTACGTGGCAACTGGAAAGGGTGTGGCCGGATCTGATTGGAGCGATTTTTGTTGATCTGGGAGACGTCTTAAAGACATAAAGACATAAAAGATCAGTGCAACTATGAGCCACAAGGGCCCTTCTTGGTTGCACTTTGTACACTGAACCAGTTGCCCACCAAATCTGTCAATCAACCCACCCTGGAATACAGAAAAACAAGCCCCCCTATTCTTATAATGATTGTCTATGGCGTTTTTAAAGATGTTCAGTGTGTTGCTACTGACAATTGTTCCTGGCAGCTGGTTCCAGTGTTCTACTACCCTGTTGGTGAAGAAAGACTGTCTTAACCTTGTCCTGCTGTGATTAACTTTAATTTTGAATTGATGACCTCTAATTGCATCATTTCTGTTAAATTCAAACATTTCCCCGAGATATCCCTGTTCCTGACCATGAACAAATTTAAAAACCTCGATGAGATCTCCTCTCAGCCTTCTATATCTAAGTGAAAACATATTAAATTTCTTCAATCTTTCCTCATATGCCAGGTTGCCTATACCATTAACCATTTTTGTTGCCCTCTTTTGTACTCTCTCTAAAAGCCAACAATCTTTCTCATAACTAGGGGACCAAGCTTGGACACAGTATTCCAAATGTGGCCTGACATATGCACGGTAAAGCTTCCTGATGACCTCCGCACTTTTGTATGACACATTCCTTTGTATCGCCCCAAGCATTCTTAGTGCCTTCTTCCTGGCTTCTTTGGTCTGTTCTGATGCCCCCAATTTTGTGTTCAAAATAACACCTAAGTCCTTCTCCTGCTGAGTCACAGATAGTACTTGGCCATCCATCAAGTATGGAGCCTTCATATGCTGCCTACCTACATGCATGACTTTGCACTTATCAAAATTAAACTAAACTTCTGAACTTAACTTAACTTCTTCTTCTTAACTTCTTAACTTCTAAACGTGTCTTAGTGATGAGCGAGAGCCAGCTTGAGTTCGTACCAGATAACTTTGCTGAGACATATTTTGTATGTAGTGTGTACCCAAAAATGTTGATATAAACACTTCCGAGCTTCAGCTCAAATACGGTCACCTGCGAGGATGAGGTCAAATTGCCGTTTTGATTCAGCACATAGTGCAATATATTTTATAGACCACATTTTCGAAGATATCTTTAAAAACTGACATAAATGTCCATATATACAACGGGATTTTATATATCTGCATAATCTGGCTTTTGAGGTCACAGCTCACATCAATTGGAAACAATTTGCCTGATTTCCAAAATGCACATTTTGTACCGTAAATAAGGGCATTATGTTAATACAAAACTTAGGCGTTGGCCAATGTATGTATTATATGCCAAAAACTATGCATTCTGAACTTGCTGTCCTCGGTTCAAGTAAGGCCGTCATGGGAGATGATGCCAAATTACCGCTTTGGTTCAGGTTACAGTGAGCTGCATGTTCATACCTACATTTTTGCAAGTAGCTCGAAACACGGGCCTACACTTTCGCGAACGTCACATAATATTCTATCTCGCGTCCTGTCATACCCAGTATGCCCTACTTGAGGTCACACGGTAGACATTGACCTATCTGGAATGATTACAGCTGGATTGACCTGAAAGTATAATTTGGTTAGATTGCATCGGATGACAACGCAACCGCTTTAGGCGGTAAAAGCGGCACTGGCGATCGAATTTGTGATGCCATTATAATATGACTTGACATTGTATCTGAAAACAGACATATGTATGTTTTCCCTGTGGCGATACAGATAAGGATGGCTTTGGTAACCGATATATCGAATTGATAACGAATTGACTATTTTTCCAGTCATAAGCGAGCATTATATTTGAATATTATCAATATGACTAAGAGTGCAGAGTAGAGACCTCTGATCCACCAACTGCACATTGATCTGTCAGTTGACGTCATTAGGACATGACCTAAGACGACCTTGAAGTTCACTTTTTAAACACGATATAACGTATGCGTTCCTTTGAAGGTATTGAAAGTCTGAAGCTGCTGTCTCAATTCATTTGGCTGTTTTCGCAGAAAAACAAGCCGTGGTACTCCCCCCCCCCCCCTTCCAAGTGACTCGCGGGTCAATGGCCATGTCGTGATACACACAAAGGATCATGCCCAACAAACAATCGCTACGCCACCCAACAGTGCTCGGATTCATAGGGAAGATAACACATGAGGATTGTCATTACCTGGTATATTTATCTAGTGGATACAACTCAGATACATTTGCGCATCTTGACACAAGGTATTGAACTTCAGATACTGAATGTGACGTCACATGTGTTGCAGTGCTCGGCGGTGCGCGTGGCAGATCCAACAGGCGACACAACATCACATCACATCACATCACATCACATCACATAACATCACTGGAGAAGACGGGAGGGTATTACTGAGTCCGATAGGGTTAACTTTTCAAAACCTGGCATTTTTGCCACAAGTCCCGGGTTTGTACTACAGTAGGACTCTCGTAGTATTCATTACAGCTATACTGTAATCCAGGCGCCCATTACTGGTATACCGTGATCCAGGTGCCCATTACAGTTACATCGTAATCCAGGCGTCCATTACAGCTATACATTGATCCAGGCACCCATTACAGCTATATCTTGATCCAGGCGCCCACTGCAGACTTACCGTGACCCAGACACCCATTACAGCTATACTGGGATCCAGGCGTACATTACAACTATACCGTAATCCATGTGCCCATTACAGTTATACCTAGCTGGGAGAGCGGTCGATTTTGACAAGCGTGCAACTACGTGTCTAGACACAAAGTTTCGGGGGTGTTTTTTTTCTCATTCCCTGGCGTGTTCGGCCATTCACCTTTGTTGGGCATTTTGTCCGCGTAGAGTATGCGTGATCCATCGAGGCGGGTAACAGCTGACTTGGGCACTCTGTAGTAGCCCGTGCCGCGCCGCTCATCCCCGTCAAACTCAAACTCGGCCTGAGGCAGTACCGTGCCGGGCGACCCTGCAGCACGCGGACCCGGTCATGCCATCCGGTGGGCTCATGTCACGACAGCCATCCTGCAGCACGCTGTATCGGTCATGTCATCCAGTGGCTATCGACAGACCCGGCCATGTCATCCAGTGGGCTCATGTCACGACAACCATCCTGCAGCACGCTGACCCGGTCATGTCATCCAGTGGGCTCATGTCACGACAACCATCCTGCAGCACGCGGACCCTGTCATGTCATCCAGTGGGCTCATGCTCTTGATTGGATGACAATACTTTACGTTGGACACCATGCAACAGTCCTATTTAGCTCTTCTGCACGTCTCTGTGGGTGGCGTCGGCGGTCGATATTCGATCGCGTATAAACATTTGGTTGAGTGGTGTTCCTCTGAGTGAAGGCATCCAGTGCCAAATCAGCTGCAGGAATTAAAGCCAGAAGTGGCGATGGCGTGCATCATCATTACATCAAAATTGGTCGTCGACGATGATGCAAGCATATTTCTGGAAGCAATGCCGCGCACTGGTTACGTTGGATCACTCATTACCGATGCTCAATGAATATGAATTGAGGCCGTTGGACCGAATAAGGAAACATGCCATCTACTCGAAAACTAACTAAGCATTGTTGGTTTTTAATATTGCTACCCTTCGAATTTAGGGTCGTGTTCACCATTGTTTCTGAAAGTGAAAGATTTAGTTCAATCAGTCTCACCAATCACTTGGAATGTGTTAGGACAACCACGTTCAAGAATGCTTATTTTAGCAACAATTGAACTATTGCCGACATGAAATTCGGCATTCTTAGTCGCAGAGAATTGCTTAGGATTCGCGCGCTAGTGAATGTTAACGATCTGCTTGCTTCGCTCCAGCATCATTGTTGGTACGTGTTCCGTTTGTTCTCGGTTAGTTAGGTTTTCGCATTAGATTTGCAATAGCTAGTTAATTTAATATCAAACTAAGCTCTACAAGAACATAGTTTTCCATTGTACGGAATTCGTCCCTACCATAATTTTGATATTATTTTCACTTCTTATTAACTTGGTAATACGATAGCCATTGCATACGTTATCATATGCATACATATTATTGAGATAGCTTTGGATTTTTGTACTTTTTAGTTTTGGATTGCTTAGTCTGCTACCGTTGACATCAGTCGGTAGGACCTACCTATTGGAGTCAGTAGGACTAGTAAGAGTCCGTAGAACCTTAGTATCAATAGAACCTTAGGATACCTGGAGTCAGTCGGACCTTGGTAGGAGTCAGTAGGACCTTGGTATCAATAGGACCTTAGCATGCCTGGAGTCACTAAGACCTAAGTAAGAGTTGTATGACCTTAGTAGTATCTTAGCATGAATAGGACCTTAGCATACCATGAGTCAATAGTACCTTAGTAAGATTCAGTAGGACATTAAAACGAGTCAGTAGGACCTTAGTATTGGGTTAGTTTTCAATTTTCGCGCCTTTGTTTTTTAAACTTGGTTCACGGTTCGCTACAACCTGGCTACACATCCTCAATCTTTGTTCTGAGAGAACACAATGCTTTCAATTGTCCCTAGTGTGCAGTGAGGTGACTAGTAGTGGTCGATGTGTTTTCCCCGGTAAGACCATGTTAACGATGGCGTCAGGTCACCCAGCCAACTATAAGCAGAATGGTCACGTGGTGTGGCCCACGTCATCCAGCAGCGGAGTACGGTTACCTCGCTCATCTCAGCCCCACTGGAATCAGGTCACCTCGGCAACATCATTCCACAGCGGGGTCAGGTCACCTCACCCACACCGCCAACAGTGGGCTCACTTTAGCCTTGTGGGGGAAGATCAAGACGTCCACATTATCTAGGGCCATCTCAGCCGTATTATCAACGGTGTCGTCAGTATACCTTCACGACCTCAAAACAGTGGGTTAGGTCATCTCTACGACGTCATTAATCAGTGGGGTCAGGTCACGCCACCCACCTCAGCCACAATGGAATCACGTCACGTCACTCACCTCAGCCACAGTGGTCTCAGGTCACGTCACCCACCTCAGCCACAGTGGGATCAGGTCACGTCATTCATTTCAGCCACAGTTTCTCAGGTCACGTCACCCATCTCAGCCACAGTGGTCTCAGGTCACGTCACCCACCTCAGTCACAGTGGTCTCAGGTCACGTCACCTACCTCGTCACAGTGGTCTCAGGTCACGTCACCCACCTCAGCCACAGTGGTCTCAGGTCACGTCACCACCTCGCCACAGTGGTCTCAGGTCACGTCACCTACCTCAGCCACAGTGGTCTCAGGTCACGTATTTATTTCAGCCACAGTTGTCTCAGGTCACGTCACCCACCTCAGCCACAGTGGTCTCAGGTCACGTCACCCACCTCAGTCACAGTGGTCTCAGGTCACGTCACCTACCTCGTCACAGTGGTCTCAGGTCACGTCACTCACCTCAGCCACAGTTTCTCAGGTCACGTTAGCCACAGTGGTATCAGGTCACGCCACCTACCTCAGTCACAGTGGTCTCAGGTCACGTCACCCACCTCAGTTACAGTGGTCTCAGGTCACGTCACCCACCTCAGCCACAGTGGTCTCAGGTCACGTCACCCACCTCAGCCACAGTGGTCTCAGGTCACATCACCCACCTCAGCCACAGTGGTCTCAGGTCACGTCCACCTACCTCAGTCACAGTGGTCTCAGGTCACGTCACCCACCTCAGCCACAGTGGTATCAGGTCACGTCACCCACCTCAGCCACAGTGGTCTCAGGTCACGTCACCCACCTCAGCCACAGTGGTCTCAGGTCACGTCACCCACCTCAGCCACAGTGGTCTCAGGTCACGTCACCAACCTCAGCCATAGTGGTATCAGGTCACGTCACCAACCTCAGCCACAGTGGTCTCAGGTCACGTCACCCACCTCAGCCACAGTGGTCTCAGGTCACGTCACCCACCTCAGCCACAGTGGTCTCAGGTCACGTCACCTACCTCAGTCACTGTCACACCTCAGCCACAGTGGTCTCAGGTCACGTCACCAACCTCAGCCACAGTGGTATCAGGTCACGTCACCCACCTCGGCCACAGTGGTCTCAGGTCACGTCACCAACCTCAGCCATAGTGGTATCAGGTCACTACAGCCACATCGCCAATGGTGGAGCCATTCAGGCGTTTGGGTCACTACACATCCTCACACTATCCACCAGTTAGTTAAATTCACGGGTGACACAACATATCAATCGGGGGAGACGAAGGGGAGGATATGCATTTATAAGTGCATAATAGCCGCGCCGTGCAGTATAACAGGTAAAATTATAACGTTATTTGATGATCAAAGAAAATAAAGATAAGATAAAACGAAGTAAATAAAACAACACAAACAACGAACACATGTTTAAAATATTATGCTGCATGTAACGGCCATTCTATATTCATTCATACTGCTCAGTCCTTCACAATATGCATGAACTATATGGATATTAATGGCTGGAGGTTTACTTCATAGATTCCAATGCTAAATGGTGGCTCGTTTGGGGATATAGTCGTGCCGCATGGCTGCCCGACGCGGGCCGACCACCAGCGGGAGATGACTGCGGGAGATGACTCATTTGTGCTGCCTAACTCACGATGTCATTATTCGAGAGTTGAAATCCGTAACTAGCGGTGCAGTGAGTTGAACTGATATCACCTCGTCCCCATGTAGTCATTTACTGTTTTCTATGGTTAGTCAAAAACGTGCCATTAAGATTTTGCTAGAGGCTTTCGGGGTTATCTTACTGCTGTCGGGGGTTAGTTCGCTCCCGAAGAGATGGTATCCTGGTGAACTTCATGCCGTTTTATGAAGTGACACCAAGATATTGAGCTTAACTAGCAATCGAGTGGTGACTATTAGTGATAGCAATCCAACAATATATGAATGCTATAGAAACGAGGACCAGCCATATGCGTGCAAAATCGAAATTACCTCAAACTGACGTAGCGTCGAGGATATAGCTGATTATCTTCGCGATACTACATTAGACTTGAACACCTATGAGTATAAGCGTGCATTTCAGCTTATTATCTGGTGAAGTATTATTAGATTACTACCTGATTACGCACTCAACATGTTAACACGCGCCCTGGAGGGCCTCTGAAAATTACGCGCACTGGAGGGAGGGGGGGGGGCGGATTCCGCCCCCCCTAGGATCTCGGCTCCTCGTGAAGCTAGAGGAACGAAATTCGCAGGGTGAATGGGTACTGTAGTGAACTCTATTGTGTGCAAATTTCATGACCTTAGGTCAATATCTTCAAGGTCAAATGAGGTCAAATTCGCAAAATGTTCTGGTATTACGTGGCTTGGCTTGTCATCGTTATCGATCGCTGTGATTGTATTTAAATGCTCGAAAATGGGCATCAATGATGTTTTGGACATGACTAATGATGCAATGCAGATGCTGGACCCAACATTTGACCTCAGGTCACCTATATAGCACCACTTTATCAGGTCAGTTACCTGTTCCAATTACCGGAGCAGTCGGGCCGCCCGCCCGACTGCTCCGTCGGGCAGCTCGGAGCAATCGGCTTCGTGAAGAAAGGAGTGAAGTACATGAATAAAGTATGGAAACGCAATGACAAACAGTACAAATGACAAACAGTAGTGCATTTATGACAACATTCCAGTTTATCAAGTTTGGTTCCATTAACCTGTCATGAACTTGACCTGACTTGACCTCGGTGACCTAACATGATCTTGAAACTATATAGCATATCAATATACATCAAACAAGTCGCTAGTGTTGCCAAGAACACTTCCCTTTTGCGAATATACGGGAAGCGCATCAGCGCCGATTTTTGTGGTCTGGCGCTATAATTTTTTTGGACTTTAGCGGCCCCTAACTTGCAAACATTTTCCGCCGATTTCCACTTTTCTTGCTTTAAACGACGCGCCGGTCATTTCTAAGCAGGTACGCAGAAAATCGCGTATATCGATCAGTAAAATCTGCAGTTATTTACGAAAAACCGGAGGGGTGGGCGGATTTCGCCCCCCCCCCCCTCCAGTGCGCGTGTTACGGGATTGTAACTTTCGCTTTGGTTGTTGGCAGGTCAACTATGCCTGTCCTTCACTTACTCATAAACATTCGTCTGCATTGGCACATACGTACATTGTATGTATATAGGTTATTTCAGCCATATCGCCATCACTCAAAAACCAAGCTTAGATTATTCGCAACCAGGTTCATACTGAACTTTAGGGCTTCTTTGTGGGACTGAGATGGTTTCATTTCACCCTTTTCGTTTATATTTATCGGAATATGCAGGATGAAAATGTGCTGCAATCTGAAAATCCTTCGCACCAATCATCCAAAGTGTCTGCGACGTCTATAACTACCAACAGCGCACCTCGCAGCATGCGTCATATAAACATGCAAACTCCTGTCATCGTTAGCGCCATCTATCGAGCAAAATCAAAGCAGGTTGTTTGATGAAAATAGAAAACATCTGCTTGAATGATGTTACATATATGAGCTGTCTTAATGTCACCAACGGCAGTATTTAATTCAATTAAATATGTATTTCAGTAACAGTAGAAAACTCAATACTACAGCCATCTCCTGAGTCATCGACCTGATCCGGCACGTGCTAATCCCCGAATGAGCCACCATGAAGTATTGGCGGGGTGAAATCAACATTGAGGGAGCGATGGCCATTTACGACAGGGGGGATTCAAGTGGGCAAAGGAGGCATGCCCCTCATCTTCCCCTCGTGGGAAGACGGCGTACCTTTACTGAAGAGGGACGGGCTCTGATTAGAAAAGGTATCCCTGCAGGAACACTAGTGTCCCGCTTGTAATCTTATAAATCCGTGGCGCCTCTCTGGAGAAATTGCACCCCTCCAGAGAACTGCCCAATAAGAAATACCTGGAATCGACGGTGACCTCCGAGGAATATATAACTGTACCGCAACATTCAGGCCACCCCACACGTTATTCAACTGTTGGCCCACGCTACTGCACGTGAGAACGTACCTCCACCAGCAGGGAAGGATACAGGCTGCCCGGCTGAGGAGAGGGTGGTCAATAAAATTATCCGATTCCGAAATAAATCGATTTCAACAGCTAACAATCGTCCGGTCTGATTAAGACAGTAATTATGTGATAGAATGTATGAAAATATCGAACAAAATGACATTTTGTGGTACAATTTCGGCACAGTTCGGTCTCTTGAGGGGCATGGCCTCTGTGCTCCTTCCCCTAGATCCGCCATTGCCCACTAGCCGCCCTGAAACACCACCTCCCGTCTACGAATCCAAATAGCATGTGCGGACGGGCTGCCTACATCATATACGAAAATATTGTGTTGTCAATTGAGGCATACTTTATACCTGAACAAACCACAAAAAAAGAAAAGGGAGACGATAACGATGACGACGAAGAAGAGGACGAAGAATAAGAAGAATTAGAAGAAGACCAAACAGAATATAAATAAGTGTAGTAAAAGAAAAAGAACAGTATAAGAAGAACAAGGTTAGTAATAACAAGACGAGCAGCGAACATCGACGAAAGACGAGCACTCACCCACGATGGAGCCATCCTGGTCAATAATCATAGCGTGCTTCTGTCCATCGCAGTCCATGTCCACGCAATCGGACGGATTCACGCGAGCGAGGACCGGTCTGGTGACGTGAAGACAAGGTCAGCGCTACAATGTCCAAACTGGCATCCGAATACGAAACGTTCCCGTTTGGCGTCAGACGCAATGTTACTGCGGACATCGAGGGGATCTCCAGTAAAGAAAGAAAACAGGTCCCATTCAAGAACTCTGAAACATGCGCCCCCGACAAGCGGTCCCGGATGCTCACCAGTGTGTCCGCGAAGAATATAGTTACAATTTATGAGACTCTGTCTCCATAAAATATGATGCGAAGTACATTTATGAAAGTTAGCTTGCCTTCAGACGCCAATTTTATTGCCACTTGCAGTGACCTATTGCGCATATTGTTACTTTCCGTATTTCCTTTTTCAACTATTTTCCACCATAGACGGCCGGCCGCCGGCCGCCTCCGGCCAGTCCTCAACCGCCCACCATTCATAACATGGCGGGGCGCGGGATTCCTATTCCCTGAATGTTAATGGGCCCCAACGCCAAAGTTACAGGCAGATTTTCATATTCGAAACGATGGACGATGTGCCTGGCATGAGTTCTGCCACCATTATAGTTGAGGCCGACAGATTTTGGCGAATTGGTTTAAAAACATTACGCTTATGGGCGTTGAAGGGAAAGAATGCATCTACAACCGTGAATTTCTTCTACACCATTTTGGCGTGGCAGAGCCGATGTTGCTTAGTATTGTTGAAGGGTGGAACTTTACGTTCTATCGTGCCACCGCTCGGCGGCCTTACGGATCCTCTAGGCAGCAACCGTCGGCGCTTGACATGCATCGACCATGCCAGAACGTCAATAATGTCGCAAAGCTTCATGTCAAAAGGTACAAAGTGACAGGGTTAGATGTCTATAAAAGTAGTCGAGTATGGCATCGGAAGGCAGCTGATTTTATGCAGGTTGATTTGAGACCATTTGAAATTAATTATCTAATGTAGAACATCTGATATACAATTAAAAGTAATACAATCTGATAATTTGAGACACAAATCCTTGAATTGAGTGCAAAAATAACGGGTTAAATATCTATAGAAGTAGTCGAGTATGGCATCAGAAGGCAGCAGATTGTATGCCGGTTTATTTAAGACCATTGTAAATTAATTCGGTACTGTAGAACATCTGATAGACAATTTAAAGTAATATAATGCGATAATTCGATATGCAAATCCTGGAATTGAGTGCAAAAATGACAGGGTTAGACAATTATAAAAGTAGTCGAGTATGGCATCATAAGGCAGCGGATTTTATGCCTGTATATTTAAGACCATTGGAAATTAATTCGGTAATATAGAACATATGATATACAATATAAAGTGATGCAATGTGATAATGTGGGACACAAATTCTGGAATTGAGTGCAAAAGTGACAGGGTTAAACCTTCATGGAAGTTATTCAAGATGATATAAAAATGTAGCACGTTCGATTTTCGTTTAGTTAAGAACATTGGAAATTGTCAGGATATCACACAGAACATGTATGACACGTGTTTATCACAAGATGTTGAGTGGCCAATTGCTCCCATTTCACTTTAAGGGCAAAGTGACAGGGTGAAATGATTTGATAATAATACGAACTACACGTCATAAGAGAGCTTGTTTCAATGTTGTTTAAATTTGACCATTGGAAATTACTTGCACCTCGTCTAGACACCAGAATATAGCATTAATAAAAGCAAGCTCACTCTGGTGGTGTTCCTTCACAAACCCACCACCAGAGCGGCGCCACCGGTATTATGTCCGCTTATGACGCCTAACGGCATTGGTGCTACCCCTCGATACGATGTTGCCCCTCAGTACAATGCTGCACCCTCATACGATGCTCCATCGATACCATTGGTGCTGCCCCTCGATACGATGCTACCTTTTCATTCGTGCTACTCCTCGATACGATGCTGCCCTTCCATTCATGCTACGCCTCGAAACGACGCTCCCATTCCATTGGTGCTACCTCTCGATACGATGCATACATAAATTCCAAGATTTAGTACTTGTTAGTTGCCATTGTACTCATGGTAAGTATCATCCTTTGCCAACCGCTCCAATCTATTCCGTGCAACTGTGTACATTGCTGAGGAGATGAGGTGTGCCACTAACGAGTTATCCAGCCAGAATGGTATAATCAGCTAGCAAACTCTGTGCCAAATCACGATTAGTACTTAGGATTTTAAACATTATCAAATTCTAACACCAGACAAAGTTGTTTCGACGTGTCCGAACTGGCGACAGCAGTTTCAACGGTACCCTGATGTGCTCAACCTGTACTCTAGGCATAATAAAACAGCAGATACCGCAGACAACATGAACATCATTAGCATACAGCGAACGGAACCGAACCCACTCGTGCACGAAGATGCGGTCATCATCGTGTTGATTGGAGAAGCGGATTTGAGAGACGACGACCGGGTGCTGCGCGTCGTCCCCCTCAGCCAGTGTGGTGATAGCAAGGTCGCGCCGGCCACACAGCCGGTTGAAGTTGACCAGGTCCAGATCGCTCAGGTACGTTGTGCCACGCACGGCGGCGTAGCTCATCGGATCGTGCCACGAGAAAAATGGCGCCCCTGCACAGAAGAGGCGGCAAAAGAGAGAGAGAGTTAGAGACACGACAAAGAAGGCTGGAGCGAACAGATAGTTGATAGAGGAAAACGAGAGGGCTAGTTTTTTTTTTTTTTTTTTTTTTTTTTTTTTTTTTTTTTTTTTTTTTTTTTTTTTTTTTTTTTTTTTTTTTTTTTTTTTTTTTTTTTTTTTTTTTTTTTTTTTTTTTTTTTTTTTCTCTTTTTTTTTTTTTTTTTTTTTTTTTTTTTTTCTCTTTTTTTTTTTTTTTTTTTTTTTTTTTTTTTTTTTTTTTTTTTTTTTTTTTTTTTTTTTTTTTTTTTTTTTTTTTTTTTTTTTTTTTTTTTTTTTTTTTTTTTTTTTTTTTTTTTTTTTTTTTTTTTTTTTTTTTTTTTTTTTTTTTTTTTTTTTTTTTTTTTTTTTTTTTTTTTTTTTTTTTTTTTTTTTTTTTTTTTTTTTTTTTTTTTTTTTTTTTTTTTTTTTTTTTTTTTTTTTTTTTTTTTTTTTTTTTTTTTTTTTTTTTTTTTTTTTTTTTTTTTTTTTTTTTTTTTTTTTTTTTTTTTTTTTTTTTTTTTTTTTTTTTTTTTTTTTTTTTTTTTTTTTTTTTTTTTTTTTTTTTTTTTTTTTTTTTTTTTTTTTTTTTTTTTTTTTTTTTTTTTTTTTTTTTTTTTTTTTTTTTTTTTTTTTTTTTTTTTTTTTTTTTTTTTTTTTTTTTTTTTTTTTTTTTTTTTTTTTTTTTTTTTTTTTTTTTTTTTTTTTTTTTTTTTTTTTTTTTTTTTTTTTTTTTTTTTTTTTTTTTTTTTTTTTTTTTTTTTTTTTTTTTTTTTTTTTTTTTTTTTTTTTTTTTTTTTTTTTTTTTTTTTTTTTTTTTTTTTTTTTTTTTTTTTTTTTTTTTTTTTTTTTTTTTTTTTTTTTTTTTTTTTTTTTTTTTTTTTTTTTTTTTTTTTTTTTTTTTTTTTTTTTTTTTTTTTCTTTTTTTTTTTTTTTTTCTTTTTTTTTTTTTTTTTTTTTTTTTTTTTTTTTTTTTTTTTTTTTTTTTTTTTTTTTTTTTTTTTTTTTTTTTTTTTTTTTTTTTTTTTTTTTTTTTTTTTTTTTTTTTTTTTTTTTCTTTTTTTTTTTTTTTTTTTTTTTTTTTTTTTTTTTTTTTTTTTTTTTTTTTTTTTTTTTTTTTTTTTTTTTTTTTTTTTTTTTTTTTTTTTTTTTTTTTTTTTTTTTTTTTTTTTTTTTTTTTCTTTTTTTCTCTTTTTCTTTTTTTGGTTTCTTCGGCGCTCGCCCCTCCTCCCCCTTTTTTTTGTTGTTTGGTTCGTCCTCCCCTGCCGCCTCCTGCCCCGCCCCCCCCCCCCCCCCCCCGGGCCGGGCGGGGGGGGGGGGCGGGGGGGCGGGGGGGGGGGGGGGGGGGGGGGCGGGGGGGGGGGGGGGGGGGCCCCCCCCCCGCCGCCCGCCCCGCCCCCCCCCGGGGCCGCCCCCGGGCCGGGTGGGTGGGGGCGGGGGGGGGGGGGCGGGGGGGGGGGGGCCGCGGGGGGGGGGCGGGGCGCCCGGCCCCCCGGCCCCCCCCGGGGGGGCCCGCCCCCCCCCCCCCCCCCGAGGGGGGGGGGGGGGAGGGGGGGGGGCGGGCCCCCCCCCCCCCCCCCCCCCGGGCGCGGGGGGGGGGGGGGGGGGGGGTGAGCCCCCCCCCCCCCCCACGAGGGGGGGGGGGGCGGGGGGGGGGGGGGGGACCTGCCGCCACACGACACCGGGTGAGGTCCAGAGGAGGCCGGGACAGTGACCTGCCGCCATACGACACAGGGTGAGGTCCAGAGGAGGAAGGGGCAGTGACCTGCCGCCACACGACACCGGGTCAGGTCCAGAGGAGGCCGGGGCAGTGACCTTCCGCCACACGACACAGGGTGAGGTCCAGAGGAGGCCGGGGCAGTGACCTGCCGCCACACGACACAGGGTGAGGTCCAGAGGAGGCCGGGGCAGTGACCTGCCGCCACACGACACAGGGTCAAGTCCAGAGGTCGTGGCAGTGACCTGCCGCCACACGACACAGGGTGAGGTCCAGAGGAGGCCGGGGCAGTGACCTGTCGCCACACGACACAGGGTCAGGCCCAGAGGTCGGGGCAGTGACCTGCCACCATACGACACAGGGTGAGGTCTGGTGGAGACCGGGGCCGTGTGGTGTCCACTGTGTTGCAGGTCGACACAGTAACATGACGTTCGGATGACATCCACCTTCTGAAATGGCATTGCCAAGTCACTATGCAACGCTGTGTTAGATCTCATAATGGCAGGTGTATTCGTACTTAATGAAAGCAATCTGAATAGCTAGATATGGTGCGAAACGAAATTTATCCCGCAACAAGCTTCAGATAATCAATCGGCATGTACCGTATTTGGAAGTGTAGGTCACCTCCACGTAATTTGGCGAAACTGAAGTAGAACTTCAAATAAAGCAGCCGCATCATGTCATTCTGTCCCAACATTTATGTGATCATCACAACACTTCGTAACTGTACATTGTGCACAACACAGGGGCGGCGGAATGCATCCCGACAGGAGGGGGGGGTGCTGTACTCAGGTATTTTTATTTGTTTCTGTAGCGTAGTAGCTAGCATGGGTGAGGCTCATAAGATCTACTTTCAGAAGATCTATTTTCAGAAGATCTACGTTCAGGAGATTTATTTTCAGAAGATCTACTTTCAGAAGATCTATGTTCACAAGATCTACTCGAAGACAAAAGTGTTCACAAGATCTACTCCCAGGACTAAATTGTTCAGAAAATCTACTCGAAGACGAAAGTGTTCACAAGATCTACTAATACTTGGAGATGTTCACAAGATCTACTCCCAGGTCTGAATGTTCAGAAGATCTACAAATTGGCCTCAAGTGTTCAGAAGATCTACTCCCCAATGTAAATGTTCAGAAGATCTACTGATAGCTCGAAATGTTCACAAGATCTACTCCCAGGCCTGAATTGTTCAGAATATCTACTCGAAGATGAAAGTGTTCACAAGATCTACTCCCAGGTTGGAATGTTAAGAAGATCTACAAATAGGCCTGAAGTGTTCAGAAGATCTACTACTGCAAATTTTCAGAAGATCTACTGCTGGAAGTGTTCAGAAGATCTACTCGGAGGATGGAAGTGTTCACAAGATCTACTCTTGGGACTAAATGTTCAGAAGATCTACTACTGCAAATTTTCAGAAGATCTACTGCTGGAAGTGTTCAGAAGATCTACTCGGAGGATGGAAGTGTTCACAAGATCTACTCTTGGGACTAAATGTTCAGAAGATCTACTCTTGGCCCGGAATGTTCTAACCCAACCTAACCTAACCTAACCTAACCAAACCTAACCAAACCTAACCTAACCTAACCAAACCAAAGAAACAAAACCAAACCAAACCAAACCAAACCTGACCTAATCTATCCTAACCTAACCTAACCTAACCCAACCTAACGTAATCTAGAGAGTAGATCTTCTGAACATTTCGGGCCAAGAGTAGATCTTCTGAACATCCAGTCCCGAGAGTAGATCTTGTGAACACTTTCATCCTCCGAGTAGATCTTCAGAACATTTCCAGTAGTAGATATTCTGAACATTTCCAGCAGTAGATCTTCTGAACAACTGATGCCTATTTGTAGATCTTCTGAACATTTCGACCTGAGAGTAGATCTTGTGAACATCTCCAAGTATTAGTAGATCTTGTGAACACTTTCGTCTTCGAGTAGATCTTCTGAACAATCCAGTACCGAGAGTAGATCTTGTGAACATTTCCCTCCTCCGAGTAGATCTTCTGAACACTTCCAGCTATCAGTAGATCTTCTGAACATTTCAAGCTGTCAGTAGATCTTCTGCACATTTGCATTGGGGAGTAGATCTTCTGAACATTTGAGGCCTATTTGTAGATCTTCTGAACATTCAGAATTGGGAGTAGATCTTCTGAACATTCAGACCCGAGAGTAGATCTTGTGAAAATAGATCTTCTGAAAGTAGATCTTGTGAAAATAGATCTTCTGAAAGTAGATCTTCTGAACGTAGATCTTCTGAAAGTAGATCTGATGAGCTTCCCCCGCTAGCATTGGCGATAATCTGCTGTCACTCACGCAACCTCGTTTTTCGACGCATGGTCACCTGGGAATTGTGATGCGCGGTGGTAATGAGACGTCACGGATTTTAGATCGGGAGCGAGAAGGACTTGGGTAGATTTTGTCGTGCAAGGTCATAGTGGTGCTACGACATGTCCAATATTCGACACCTTTCCACCCAAAAGAATGCCATATCTTATCTGATTTCAACATTCGCTTTTGCGATGAAATGCTCCACCTGAATTTCCGTGAGCGACAGATCGCAGCATTTATTAACCTCTTACCGAACTTCGGGGAGTCAGGCAACTCGTTTATGGCTTCTGGCAAGTATTTAGCTGATACGATGCCAATGATCTCTGGACTGGAAGAAGCCAAACCAATCCATACTGGCGGTCAGAACACTGATACGATGCCAATGATCAATGGACTGGAAGAAGCCAAACTAATCCATACTGGCGGTCAGAACACTGATACGATGCCAATGATCACTGGACTGGAAGAAGCCAAACTAATCCATACTGGCGGTCAGAACACTAATACGATGCCAATGATCACTGGACTGGAAGAAGCCAAACCAATCCATACTGGCGGTCAGAACACTGATACGATGCCAATGATCACTGGACTGGAAGAAGCCAAACCAATCCATACTGGCGGTCAGACCAGAAATGACCAAGCGCGTCGCCACGGTTTCAGATAGGCAAGTTTAAGCCAGATCAGGATTTAAGTACTGGTGGCACACCTGCCAACTTGCAATGGGACAATGGGGAACATTTGGGAGATGTCCATGCATTCCACTGCCTCGTGGTTGTTACAATTATCAAAATTATGACTGTCTTTACTGGCTACATATTGAATCTTTTCCGTCATGTTAGTATTAATCCACGCAAGACCGAGTTGAGGAGGGATATAAACCCGACCTCGGGGCTTTTGCACTCTGAATGAAAAACGGCCTGGGTGAACACGCTGCAGTTTTTAGCATCTTATGGGGTGTTGCGCGCAGATGTCGTAGCCAGGTCTTATGGGGTGTTGCGCACAGATGCCGCAGCCAGGTCTTATGGGGTGTTGCGCGCAGATGCCGCAGCCAGGTCTTTAGCATCTTATGGGGTGTTGCGCGCAGATGCCGCAGCCAGGACTTTAGCATCTTATGGGGTGTTGCGCGCAGATGCCGCAGCCAGATCTTTCTTAAGGAGGGTCCGACCACAATCAATAGTTCATGGAAACCACGCCGGCGAAGCTCGTGGAACGCTCATGGTATGGCGTGGTGAAAATCACAAATGTACGTTGATCTAGTGTAATTGTTTGGATAAAGGGGTACGCCGCTCTCCCGTGGCTTCGTCTCTGCTTGGGCGTCTATTGATGTGTATTTTTTTTCGCTCTTGAATTGCACTAGTTTCAGTGGTTGCAGTGGTTGTTTTTAGGGAACTTTGCAAGTTTACACCGATCATTTTGGCTCCTCGCACCTCGCGTTTGGTGCCGTAGGTAGGTTCCAGTTGTTCATCCAACATATTACAGAAACGGCGTGATAAAAATGCAATTTTGTACCCTCTCCAGATATTCAGAAGCCTCCACCTGCAATCAGGAATCTCTCAATACTTGAGCTCTGCCGAGCCTTCGGCGCGAAGGGCCGATGAACCCATGCGCGTAACCTCCTCAAACCTGCCGTCCAAAGAAAGAACACGCATTTAACTGTTTGGGCTAGTGTAATTGTTGTATCTCTACTTCTGATCGGTTCGAATCCATGTAGGCGATAATCACAGCATTTCGTTTTTGAATTGCGCTTTTAAACACTACAAAGGCAACCTTCACCGTGGCCATAGATGCGTAGGTTGCAATGAATGCACAGGGGACTTGCGCTTCTCTTCCTTGGGACAACACAAATGGTGGGTGGGACGAAATACATTACGTCTTATCCACTCCGGCACGTGGGTGGGAGAGACATGTCCAACCTGTCTCTCGTCCACCATAGCGCGGCCCATGCTCCAAAAGACGTACTTCCGGCGGTGGTCAAATTTTCGTACCTTTGCGCACTGTTGGTGGGGTATTTTGGAGAACATGTGTACACCGTGCAGGACACCGTGGGCCTCGTTGTCGGCCCAGGTGGTCGGCTGGCTGCAGTCCGTTCCGGCGATATGGAACCCGATCCGCTCCGAGCCTGTTACATATGGCGTACACGGATACCGGCGATATGGAACCCGATCCGCTCCGAGCCTGTTACATATGGCGTACACGGATACCGGCGACAGACCTTTCACAGGTCATACACACTGGAGACAGTCCGAGCCTGTTATACGTGGCATACACAGATACCGGTGACAGATCTGTCACAGGCCATGCATACTGAAGACAGCCAAGACTGTTGCATATGGCATACACAGATACCGGTGACAAACATGTCACAAGTCATACACATTGGAGACAGTCCGAACATGCTACACATGACATACGCAGATACCGGCGACAGACCTGTCGCAAGTCATACGTACTGGAAACAGTCCGAGGATGTTACATACGTCATACACATATATTAGACAAGATCGGAACACGTTGCATACGCCATACACAGATATTGGAGACGGCCCAAACCTGCTCAACACGTCACATACAGATACTGGAGACGGTCCGAGTCTGTTGCATACGTCATGCACAGGTACTGCAGACGATCCTATCCTGCTACGTATGTGATATATAGATCCTGAAGACAAATCTGTGACATGTCATACACATGATACTGCAGACGCAGAGCCTGTTACAGTCGACAGGCAGATACTGCTGGTTAAGTTTGCCGGGAGCAGTGGTGTTTAATATACAGACCAACAGTCTTACATGTTATACAGCTACAAACGGCTCCTTTGCACGAGACGATTGATATGCACCAGTGGCCTTGGGCGGGTTTATTCACGGGTATTCAATCAACACGGGTCTGCCCTCAAGTTCGTAAATAGCGCACGAGATTAAGACAACTAAGCGCTTAGCCAACACCGGATGCGAACGAATCGAGCATTTGTCCAAGGTCGTGATGTGACCAGGGAGAAGATAGAGAAAGAGAAAGAGAAAGAGGAAGGCAGAGACAGAGACAGACAGAGACAGAGACAGAGACAGAGACAGAGACAGAGACAGAGACAGAGACAGAGACAGAGACAGAACAGATACAGATACAGAGACAGAGACAGAGACAGAAGAGACAGAGACAGAGACAGAGACAGAGACAGAGACAGAGACAGAGACAGAGACAGAGACAGAGACAGAGACAGAGACAGAGACAGAGACAGAACAGAGACAGAGACAGAGACAGAGACAGAGACAGAGACAGAGACAGAGACAGAGACAGAGACAGAGACAGAGACAGAGACAGAGACAGAGACAGAGACAGAGACAGAGACAGAGACAGAGACAGAGACAGAGACAGAGACAGAGACAGAGACAGAGACAGAGACAGAGACAGAGACAGAGACAGAGACAGAGACAGAGACAGAGACAGAGACAGAGACAGAGACAGAGACAGAGACAGAGACAGAGACAGAGACAGAGACAGAGACAGAGACAGAGACAGAGACAGAGACAGAGACAGAGACAGAGACAGAGACAGAGACAGAGACAGAGACAGAGACAGAGACAGAGACAGAGACAGAGACAGAGACAGAGACAGAGACAGAGACAGAGACAGAGACAGAGACAGAGACAGAGACAGAGACAGAGACAGAGACAGAGACAGAGACAGAGACAGAGACAGAGACAGAGACAGAGACAGAGACAGAGACAGAGACAGAGACAGAGACAGAGACAGAGACAGAGACAGAGACAGAGACAGAGACAGAGACAGAGACAGAGACAGAGACAGAGACAGAGACAGAGACAGAGACAGAGACAGAGACAGAGACAGAGACAGAGACAGAGACAGAGACAGAGACAGAGACAGAGACAGAGACAGAGACAGAGACAGAGACAGAGACAGAGACAGAGACAGAGACAGAGACAGAGACAGAGACAGAGACAGAGACAGAGACAGAGACAGAGACAGAGACAGAGACAGATACAGAGGCAGAGGCAGAGACAGAGACAGAGACAGGGAGAGAGAGAGAGAGAGAGAGAGAGAGAGAGAGAGAGAGAGAGAGAGAGAGAGAGAGAGAGAGAGAGAGAGAGAGAGAGAGAGAGAGAGAGAGAGAGAGAGAGAGAGAGAGAGAGAGAGAGAGAGAGAGAGAGAGAGAGAGAGAGAGAGAGAGAGAGAGAGAGAGAGAGAGAGAGAAAGGTAGAGTCACCCGGTCGACACCAGCGTCCAGACATGGACCGTGACCGGCGTCATCCACCTACCTGCCACCACGTTACCCGTCATCGTCAGGTTGGTGGCCAGGTGCACCCGGAAGCCGGCGTCCCACGAGAGATTCTCCTCTTCGTTCCGGCCGTTGTACGTGCCCGGGAAAACAACCAACGAGACCAAGTTGTCTCGCAGCTGGTTACTGGTGCCTTCGTCGATAATACCTGAGAACCGGCGCACGCTCAGTTGGCGTCCGAGACGCTCTGCTCGTGGGAGGCTGGATGAGTGGTTGGCGCAGGCCGATTTAAACCATCGTGCTCGGTGCTCATGTTGTCATCGCCTCACACGCGAAGTTCCAACATCCCCCAAACAAGCCCGATTCCAGTGACCGAAGTTCCCAACATACCCCGCCAGGAACAACAGCCCGATTCCAGTGACCGTAGCTGGACCTTGTACTACCAACAACGTCATGCATTCCTCATCCCTCCTCCTTCTCACCTCATCCTCAACTCAAGTCACCCCGGGTGTCGGTGAATGCGATGGATTCGTCTACATCGTGTGCTACCCTGTCTGCCCAGAAGTAGCCTGATGCATATCATATATTCTACGGTAGCTCAGATAATTTGACTAGGTATATTTCGCCACCGGTGCATTTTTGATAGGGCCTCCACTGCCTCGTAAAAGTGCTATTTAACACATTTACGCAACACACTATGCACCATGTCTAATGGCACCACCGTGCACTGTAAATTTCACCACATCCTAATACTAAACTAAACTAGTTATCCTAAACTAACAAAATCCTAACTCCTAACAGACTAAACTAACAAACATATGACTCCGCCTATGAAGGTCATATCCTTATATCATCTATACAATCCGTTGAACCTAACCTGGCGGTGAACAATCGCACGGATATTGGCATTGTGAAAGAGCTGGTCCGGCAGGCATGACAGAGGGGTAAGTGCATGTCAGGGCATCATCATTATGCGGTAGACATAGGGTAACAGCTAACTCTGCAGCTGGTTGGTTATTAGGGTTTTAGGGCGCATCAACTGCATTGGTTATACAGCGCCCATAACTGCTGGTCCGACAGGCATGACAGAGGGGTAAATGCAAGTATGGGCATCAGCATTAGGTGGTAAACATAGGGTAACAGCTTAGGGGTTTCAGTCTGAACATGGCATAACTTTCATCAGAGTACATGATACAGGCATAGTGTTCGGCTCAGGCTTCATAATTATACTTTGTAGCCTTAAAATGTGCTTGGTTGAAATGTTCCCCGAAATATATATTTATATGCTTCTGCATTATATGCTTATATACGTTATATGCTACTGCATACTGCGTTGTATTTCACCTATGTAAGTATGTTCGTGATGGCTACATGGTTGGCATGCGGTGATGTAGACGACATTGATGGCATGACAGCCACTCTTCAGCCCAGCCAGACGTGGCACATTCGTGTGCTGGCGGAGCAGGGAAGAAGGTCAGGGAGGTGGTGCCTTTCGATACCAGTCTGTCCTTTGCTTCAATGTGTGAAATAACCCTGTCATGCTGTTGTGGGTGTCACTATTGAAAATGCCCCGCTGGTGAAATATCTATCGTCAATTACTTGAACTCCTGTAGAATATATGAGCGTGATGCTACTTCTGAGCGTTTTTTTTTAAATACTTAATACTCATACTTAATGCTCAAAGGACCGTTATCAAACAGTTAACGGCCTGCCGGTCTGCCCACTGTGCTTTCCGGTGGGCGTAATTGTGGATGCTATATTTACATGAGACTAGGCCACCCAAATCGAGGGGAGATATCGGCTGGTTTGATTAGTTCATTCATAACGAGACGTCTTTGCGAAACTGGACCTCGGCGGACCAACTACCCCGCATGATTTCCAACCTCAGTAACTAACAACCTAACACAAACATAGTATGTCAGCAAGCTTTGAAGCCTTTCTGTCTGGTGCCGATGTTGAACAATCCTACCATGGGGTGCACCCATAAGCCACATCCTCACCGGAGCCGACGGTGTGCACGATGACGTTTCCTCGCACTGTGACACCGCTGCTGGAGATGAGGCCGATCGCAGGGCTGAAGAGGTGGTTGAAGCTGCAGTTGACCACGCTGGAGTCGGTGCCGTCCACGGAGACGAAGGCAAGGGCGTAGCGAGGGTCGTAGCCGTCGCTCCAGCCCAGCTGGCCGGCCAGACGGAACTCGACGTTCGACAGGTGGACGGTGGCTGGTGATGTTGGAAGGTGGTGGTGGTGTTAATATTTGAAGAAACTGAAGTCTGACCACTCGTAGCATGCTGCATACTATATTTATAGAAACCAGTCTAATCGCTATGCAGCTTGATATGTAGTAAAGCCGCACTTATTGGGTGCATGGTGACAACACATATTGCTCAGGTTCAACCCGGCCCACCAAGCTCTGCTATTTTCTCTGAAAGCTTGGTACTAATTTACGTGACTGATAATTCATGTTCTCAACTACGTTGCTGGATACTTCTTATTTAATCACTACCTAGGAGTATGAGAACAAGACACAGTGGTATGTGTCCAAAACACATGTCACATCCAGCGCGACACTGATTATATTTCCCTGATGCCGAACTCATCAAAACAGATCAAAGTGAAGACATCAAACCAAAGGCATTGAACATGTGAGCGCGCTTATGGGAAAGCGATCCGAGACATTCCTGAGATTCACATATTACAGACCATTTCCTCCCTCCATCACAACCGGTGTCGCTCATTCACCATTGGCATCTCCGGCGTGAGCGTAACACCACCGAAGACATCCCTCAACATCTCCGGCGTGAGCGTAACACCACCGAAGACATCCCTCAACATCTCCGGCGTGAGCGTAACACCACCGAAGACATCCCTCAACATCTCCGGCGTGAGCGTAACACCACCGAAGACATCCCTCAACATCTCCGGCGTGGGCGTAACACCACCGAAGACATCCCTCAACATCTCCGGCGTGAGCGTAACACCACCGAAGACATCCCTCAACATCTCCGGCGTGAGCGTAACACCACCGAAGACATCCCTCAACATCTCCGGCGTGAGCGTAACACCACCGAAGACATCCCTCAACATCTCCGGCGTGAGCGTAACACCACCGAAGACATCCCTCAACATCTCCGGCGTGAGCGTAACACCACCGAAGACATCCCTCAACATCTCCGGCGTGAGCGTAACACCACCGAAGACATCCCTCAACATCTCCGGCGTGAGCGTAACACCACCGAAGACATCCCTCAACATCTCCGGCGTGAGCGTAACACCACCGAAGACATCCCTCAACATCTCCGGCGTGAGCGTAACACCACTCCGAAGACATCCTCAACCTTCACACATCCAACATCTCCGGCGTGAGCGTAACACCACCGAAGACATCCCTCAACAAAACGTTATACATCCACTCCTATGGATACGCCAGTTCCATGACAATAACCAACGACACGGCCATAACTATCATTGAAACATACCACCACCCTCCCCCACTTCCGTGCGAAAGACAGCGCAACTTCGCCATTAGATGTAACCTCCAAGGGTGGTGTATATACCCATCATCTCAGTCAGTAGTCAGATCAGATCAAATCAGACCTCAGACATAGCAAAGGCAAGACCCGATCATGCTTGGACGAGGTGAGGCAAACCTCCGAGAGCTCCGAACTGCTCTCGTAACTGGTGGACACTGTTGTTGCTCCCTACTGATGGTGTTCTGCTGTTCTTCTCTCCCGCCGCTCTGATGCAGAACTGTGTTCATCTCTGACTGGTCGGTGAGGCGACTGAAGTGTCCTCGAAGCGTTGGCCACTGCCTATCGCTGGTGCGTTGTGGATCTGGCTCTGAAGTGTATGGCTGAAGTGCTGTCTGTGCATGCAGGGATGGAGATGGAAGGCACCAAGGCAGTGGCCAAGTGATGTACAGATTCTTAAATATTCATACTAGATGACTGGCATGCAAAACGAAGAATCACAATCTAAGCATGCATATGCAATATGCATATGAATTGTATGACATGAAAAAATCAACTTCCAACCATTTTCGAAAAGTTCCACTCATGGTCTCTGACTTTAGAAAACATTCGGATTTGTGCCGACAAACGTGCAAGACGAGGATAAGCGTCTATCATGTGGCACCCACGTTAGCATGTAATTTTATTGATATTAGAAAGCATTAGTTCTGTATGTTCTGTAGGAAAGCCGTGCTGCTATATTACAATCCAGTATGATTTTTCAATCATGTCCCTAAATTTCGAGCAAATAACGAGTTTGTGCAGATAAAAACACGACCAGAGTAAGCTTAGGTCTCGTCCGCATCTAGTTTTTGGTATATCCGAACAATGTTGACACCGTCAGGGAGCTAAATGGCTTCTTCATTGCATGGCAGGATGACATTTTCTACTGTCGGTATATCTTCCGATAAAATAATGGAATTGTGTTGACAAATACCATAACATAGATCAGTCTTCAATTTGCAGCATCTAGGTCCGAACTTAATTTTAAACGTATTTCCATGTTTTCAGCACTGTAAGATATCCAAACCACTATTACTATCCAACAGGATGAAATTTTATTTCCCCAGTATCAACTCACAGGAAAACATTCCATTAACACGCGCACTGGAGGGGGGGGGGGGGCGAAATCCGCCCACCCATCCGGTTTTTCGTACATAACTCCAGATTTTACCGGTCGATATACGCCATTTTTTCGCATACCTGCTTAGAAATGACCGGCGCGTCGTTTAAAGCAAGAAAATGGAAATTTTTCGAGTTAGGGGCCGTTAAATTAAAAAAATTTCGTGGCGCCAGACCACAAAAATCGGCGCTGATGCGCTTCCCGTATATCTGCAAAAGGGGAATGTTCTTGGCAACACTAGCGACTTGTTTCATGTATATTGATATGCTATATAGTTGCAGGGTCATGTTAGGTCACCGAGGTCAAGTCAGGTCAAGTTCATGACAGGTTAATGTAACCAAACTTGGTCAACTGGAATGTTGTCATAAATGCACTACTGCTTGTCATTGTGTACTGCTTGTCATTGCATTTCCATACTTTACTCATGTACTTCACTCCTTTCCTCCCGAAGCCGATTGCGCCGAGCTGCCCGACGGAGCAGTCGGGCGCGGTTCCGGTAACTGGAACAGGTAACTGACCTGATAAAGTGCTGCTATATAGGTGACCTGAGGTCAAATGTCGGGTCTAGTGTCTGTATTGCATCATTAGAAATGTCCAAAACATCACTGATGCCAATTTTGGAGCATTTCAACACAATCACAGTGATCGATAACAATGACAAGCCAAGCCACGCAAAACAAGAAAATTTTGACAAATGTGACCTCATTTGACCTTGACGATATTGATCTAAGGTCATGAAATTTGCACACAATAGAGTTCACTACCGTACCCATCCACCCAGCGAATTTCGTTCCTCCAGCTTTAATAGGAGCCGATATCTTAGGGGGATGCGGAATCCCCCCCTCCAATGCGCGTAATTTACAGAGGCCCTCCAGGGCCGTCGCAAGCAGCTCCTGTAACAGTAGTTACACATATTGCTGCTGGTGGCGCTAGTTGTTCCAGCTGGCCGGTGTCGACCAGTAACGGTGCTGACTGAAGAATTGCGCGTTGGCTATACACAACGCGAGCTTTATGAACTGACAACAAGTGATTTGGCAGTTGGCACGTCGTTGGTCCTTGAGCAGGAAACGATTGGACGCTGCCTTACTTTGACGAACGGAAAGTCGAACCTGAATCCACAGATAATTATACACCGACGACAACAACCAGCACAGCAGACGCAGGACAACTCGCAATTCTACCACAACTGCATTAGTTGCAATACATACAACGCTGTACAGTCGCTTTCTTCCCTTTACTTTGCCAGTTTTCCCTTAGTCCGTCGCCTCCTCGACAGTCACCTGCTTTCCTGGTGTTGGTCGCCGTGTCCAGGTAGCTACTGGCCAGCACACGCACGCCGAAACTCTCCTCGATGACGTCATCGTACGACTCGCCCTCGATGCGCACGTTGTGAGACAGACAGCCGACCTTCGCGGCCAGCTGCAGCTCGCTGCCGTCCGCGAGCGTCACGTTTCGACCTGAAGGCGTCACTGGGCGTCACTGGGCGTCACTGGGCGTCACTGGGAGTCACTGGGCGTTACTGGACATTACACCACAGGGTTTCCCCACCCACTGGACGTTACTACTCCCCCATCCTCCTTTCTACCAACAGGGGCCCCCCACCCGGGTTTGTTTTTCACCCCCCCCCACCCCCCCCCGGGGGTTTTTCCCCCCAGGGAGTCACACGACCGGCTGTCAGTCTGCAACCTCCACAGTCCATCACTGGACGTTACTACCTACAGGGAGTCACACGACCGGCTGTCAGTCTGCAGCCTCCACAGTCCATCACTGGACGTTACTACCAACAGGGAGTCACACTACCGGCTGTCAGTCTGCAACCTCCACAGTCCGTCACCGTGACGCAATTTTCGATTGCGTTGCCGTCAATCTGCTGACAAATGAGAGCTGATGAAGCATCAGCGGAGATGCATGGGAAAAGGGGCTGCACGATAAATCTGACAGCTGACAGTCGGGCAAGTGCCAGGTTATTTCGACTTAACTTACTCCAATTGGTGGATATATTTGTGCGATATGTGAGTCCAAAGTGAATGCATAAATAGCTGAGATTATGTCGTCTACCGAAACACAGGGCGAACTCCCCCACCACCCATCGAGGCACATGATGACCACCCCTCCATCGCCCATCTGGACACAGGATGACCTCTGCACCATTCATCAGGACGCATAATCCCCTTCCTCTAACTATCACCTACTGGTACACACAGCGACTTTCCCACCCGCCGTGGTGCAGGACGGCCTTCCTGTCACCCACCAGAACACAGGGCGGCCTGTTCTTCACCCACCGAGGTGCAGGTAGCGCAGTGTGGTGTTGAGTCGCAGCGTCGTGCCGCCGTCCGTCCTGGCCGCCACGCGCACCACCTCCGTCTCGCGCGCCTCGAAGCTGCTGGTGGTGACCACCACCTCTGTGTCCACCGGCCAGTCGACCAGCTCGACGAGCCGCAGCGAGTCGGCTCCGGCGGCCGCTGACTCGGCCAGTCTCGTCCACTGCACCGACCGCGGCCTGCCGTGCAGCTCCAGCTCGCCCAGCACGGCTGCAACAGACACGACGCCCACACGATTATCACCGCGGCCGGGGTATTCACGGCTCTGTTTGAGGCAGGTCGCACTGCTAAAGCGCGTAGATTCTCCCAGCTAAGGTTGAGCACAAACGAACTCCGCTTGGCGTGTTTGGTACTCAGGAGACAGCGGCTATGTCGGAACAGGAATACCACTGGGTTGAGTCGTCATGACAAAGGCAGTTACGTTCAAATTCGCAGCAGACTAAAGAGCACAGGATTTCACAGAAATGCATCCATGCATATGCTCACAAAATGTAAAAGCACAAAATTAGAGCAGTTCACAAACAGAGCGACCAAACTATCTCCAAGGGAGCAGCACCTGTCACCTCAACGCCCTATTTGTCACAAAGTGGCACCCACGTCGGATGCAGTACCTCCACACTTCCGTGCCGCAACAGCAGCTGTAGTGCGCGTCACCTACCGAGTGCCTTCCAGCCCAAGTTGGGAGTGCCTTCGGGCATGGGTATGTCGACAGAGGCGGCATCCGTCCCTTTCCGGTGCTGACCCCGCAGCAGCAGCGTGAGATTATTCTGGAACGGCTGCTCGAGCGACCCTGGGAGCAGTGGATGCCATCTTGTCACGGAGCCGTCAGTGGTATGCTCAGGATGGATTCAATACTCATGCTCAGGGTGGACTCAGGACTCGCATCAGTCTTTTTGTACCTACTTCTCCTTCGCAGGATAACCATTGGTTTTTGTTCCTTGACGAAGTTCGGAGTACCAGAATTAACATGGTAATGTGTGTGAGTTTACCACCTCCTAACAGTAACTTTAGCTTCTCCTTCTGAGGAAAATCCTGGCCACAACATTGGAGAGGCATCACATTGATATGTGCATTGTACAAGTATATGTAGCGCCCATCACAAAGAGTGGAAGATCAAATCGCTGTGTCTTCGTACGCAGCGTACCGGGGAGCAGCGCCAACAGCATCTGAGCTTACATGTTCATCTATCATCCAATTGCAATCAAGTTACAAAAGTTGAACGGCGACTGAACTACGTTCGTATAACAGCAACCACTATGCTTACATTTGTCAATGTTTCCTCTTTGTGAAATTCGTTATTTTACGAACACCCACATCACAGCGATCAAAGGTTCTAGTCGCCCAGCTATCAGCACCACATTGCCTCGCGTCCCGCCTTACAGTTGCCACGACAACGCCGAGCATTACAGTTGCCACGACAACGCCGAGCATTACCAGCCCAGGTCCACTGCAGTAGTGATGCCGCTTGATGCCGTGAGGCGACGCATTGGCACGCCCGAGACGTATTTAACTTTAACTAGTGCCAGCGCATTTGTCTAGATTATTCCTCCTCACAGGAAGCGAAGCCCGTTTTTTTTCACCGCAACTGGACCGGAGAAATGTCCGGTGGACAGACAAGCATTTTTACGCTCATATGGTAAAAGTTCAGGTCCGGCCCAGCGACATTTGTCCGGCCGTGGTGTGAATCGGATATCGCGTGCCTGCAGCTAGGCAGGAGTCCGGTCCGGCCGAGGGAAATTGGTCCTGCCGAGGGAAATTGGTCCGGCCGTGGTGTGAACCGGGTACCGCGTGCCTACAGCTAGGCAGGAGTCCGGTCCGGCCGAGGGACCGTGGTGTGTCCGGCCGTGGTTGAACCGGGTACCGCGTGCCTACAGACGCCGGCGAGGGACCGTGTGTGTCCGGCCGTGGTGTGAACCGGGTACCGCGTGCCTACAGCTAGGCAGGGAGTCCAGTCCGGTCGACGGACCGCCAGTCTGTCCAAGTTGAGCCGCGCTGCACAACATTTCGTCCGCCCGCATCCGCCAGTCGGTGGCCGGACGGCTCGGATAGTTCTGCGCGTGAGCAGGCTGTCGCCCAAGCACTGGCCCCTTGTGTGTCGGGCACACGACACGACGGGCCATATATATATCCTCTGTCCTTACCATACCGTATCGTATCATAACGTATTTTTGTCGGCACATCCTTCTTGTCTTGGTCTGTTTTTCAACAAATAATTCGGTTTTATCGGTAATACAGAACAAAAATCATGATTGATGTAATAGGTATGAATGTCCTGTAGCGTAAAAGCAACTTAGCAAGACTTACTAATATGTTTCGTCTTTCTTCGATCAATGGCAAACTAGTCCGAATGTTCTCCGGGCAATAGTGTCCACCAAATATAAACGACCCTTAGTCACTCCCTATACAGCGCGAACCTCACGTATACTTTTCATGGTCAATAGTGTGCATTCTCGGTTCTGGGTGCACTGATACACTAAATACACTGAACTTCATGATAAATGATTAAACAAGCAATATCTTTCACGACTTACCGCACCGCGTGCTTCTCGAAAGTCGCGCCATCTTCAACTGGCAACTAGACCCGCGCGTTACAAAATATGTCGTTTGTGTTGATAGCGAACAGTAGATAAATCATTATGACGTCCTTGGGAGCATGGTACATAGGCAAGCTTTTGCATTGAAAACACTTACCAAGTTCAAAGTTATGGACACTACAATATAAAAAGCAAGAGGTTTTGAACAAACACATGCAACATCATCAGAAGTATGCGCAGTGGCAAGTTTTCCTTGCGATACAACGTATGTGGCAAGTTCACGAATGTGATGTGCCTGCACAAGACTGACACCTTCTCGCCTTCTCTCACCATTCCCGAGATGTGAACCAATGTAAAAAGATTGGCAGCCACCAGTCTGCCACAGCGAATCGGATGTGCTAGTGTTTAATATCACCGAAATGCTTAACCTCTGATATTGATTGGCTATATCATATCAAACGCCAGCAACCAGGACGCTGCGACCAAGTTTCCAGCACAATAGGCATGAGCCTAAATGGGTCAAAATCGAGTAAGTGCTGACTGACCAGCCACGAGTTTGCCGTATACGATGATATGGGTGCAGTTGAGCATGTTGTCTTGATCATCCCTGATTTCGAGGACACCGTAGATGGTGAGATGCCGCATCGGAGGTAGGAGCACGTCCGCCACCACCCACAGATCTGTGTACAGAGGACACGGCTCACCTGCACGCCTATGCACGGGCTAAACTGATGCTCGCCTGCACACCATTTTCAGGAGAAGCTAACGGCCATTAACCAGACGACCCTGAACAGAGACCAAAGTCCAACGGCCATTGACAGAGACGGCTTTATGAACTCCCACAGATGTGGACACAGAGGCAACTGATGACAACCAACGGATCAGCAAAAGCACATCGTTGGATCACAGACTGTATCGTCGGGAGATATTACATTGCCAGATCAGTGACTATTTAACCAGGCGAGAAACCACGCAGTCGTGTGGCAGATGATGCCACGAGACGGTTGAGTGCACCAGACCAGATGACCGATTGTCTGGCCCCGGGGTGAGCCTGCCTGCCAGGAGACCGACTGGCGCGGGGGGGTCAGAGGAATGGTAAATGGAAGCATCAAGTGAACGTTCTGAAGAGACGGCGGTAGCGTGACCAGGGGATCGGCCAGAGGAGCGGCCAGCGGGCCGGCACGCACCAGCCGGTATGATGACGTCCTCCAGCTGTCCGGGCACAGTCCAGACACCCTCGGTGGCGCGCGACCACAGCTGCACTTGGTCAGGTCGGCCGGTCGGAATCGGCGGGGCCGTCGGGCGCACGCAGTTGTCGAAGAAGCAGCGGTACACCTTGAGTTTGATATCTCGGCTGCGACCGGCGCGGCGCGACTCGAACGTGTCGACGGTGCGTCGTGACCGGGACACGCCGGATACTGCCGCGGGGTGCGCGGAGGTCAGACGGGCCTGAGTCACAATAGTGGGTCATGGCGAGGTCGGGTCACGCCAGCCGTCGGGACAGAGCAGCGACATGTGCAGACCAGGCGGTCCACTCCGTAGCCGTAGGGTTGGTGACCCTGAGTTTGGCTTTACGTGCTGAGATGATGTTAAGTGCATGACATGCGGGATGATGGTGCAGGATGTGCTTGGAATGAAGTGCACTATTGTGTAGTTTGGCTTTCCATCATGCAATGGAAAACAATATTCACAAACTAATAGGGTGGCATTAATTGACACCCTATCGGTGCACTGAATGCTGTCACGATGTTGGTAAAATTTGGACGTTTTGAAATGTAAATAAAACATTAATGTACATCAGGAACGACACGTTTCAGTTTCCGTCCAACATGGTAAGTTTTGCTTCACTTCGCCGCACGCTCCCGTCGTATGCGCATGCCGCAAGATGTCATGTCACGCACCGTCCACTCCTGCATACTGCCATCTGGTAATTGGGTGGCTTCGGCACGCAAAACGCATCACCACACACGCGTCACGTTGGTTCTACCACCGCAGCCGGCCGTCGTACCCAGGTAGGAGACGGTGTAGGTGTCGTTATCCCAGTGCAGGTCGCCATGTGACCCGGAGGTGAGGTCGAGCGGCGGGCCGGAGCCGTTGGTTGGTGTGCCGATCACCTCCAGCTGGTTGGGCCGCTGCAGCACGTCGTGCGACACCGAGAGGCGGTTCTTCGGCCGTAGGAAGTAGAACTTGGCCGAGTACGAGATGTTCGTCAGCTGGACACAGGCGAGTGTCATCTGGTCAGGAGGCGCACGGACTCTACGAGATGTTCGCCAGCTCCCGACCTACTCCCGACCCAATGGCCTGACGTATCACCAGTCCAGCTAAGACGTGCTCCCGGCCCAATGTCCTGACGTAGCATCAGTCCAGGTAAGACGTGCTCCCGGCCCAATGTCCTGACGTAGCACCAGTCCAGGTAAGACGTGCTCCCGGCCCAATGTCCTGACGTAGCACCAGTCCAGCTACGATCTGCTCCCGGCCCAATATCCTGACATAGCGGCCGTCCAGCTACGACTCGTTCCCGGCCCACGTCCTGACGTAGCACCAGTCCAGCCAAGACCTGCTCCCGGCCCATGTCCTGATGTAGCACCAGTCCAGCCAAGACCTGCTCCCGGCCCACGTCCTCACCTGGTCCGAGTTGGCGAAGCTCAGACGGTGGTTCTCGCCTCCCACCAGCAGCGCCATCCAGCCGAAGGCGTGCGTCAGCCGCTTCTTCTTCCACTGGACCGACGTGGAGCCGTGGCGTGTGGTGAAGTTGGCCTCCTTGTACAGCAGGCTGGTCGGCCTGGGGTTGTTGAACGCCATCCGGTGGATCGACACCAACGGCTGGCAGATGGCTGACGGCACCTGACCAGGCCCAGTCAAGGTTAGCTCAGGTCATGCTCAGTCTAGGTTATTGTCAGCCAAGGTCATGGTCAGCCAAGGTCATGGTCAGACAAGGCCATGGTCAGCCAAGGTCAAGGAGATACTGACTGGGTCAGGTAATGGTGAGCAGAAAGTTGGCCGGGACAGGTGGCCGGCGGTGTGAGATTGACACAGTCAGGTCAGGTCACGATCCGAGAACAGACAGCCGGGTCAGATTTGGCAGCGCAATATGTGACGGTAAGGCACGTCACAGACGGGCCTATGATATTACAATAAGACTAGAACACGACTTCGCTTCAGGGAGACACGCAACATATCCTATCGTTCACATAGAGCGGCAATTGCATGGATACAGATGACATTTGTTTGTGATCCTACTGATCTAGGTAAGCACAAGCTGTTGAATCTCCATCGAGACATTCTGCCACGAGGTTTGAATCCAGAGATGCTATGCTACACACTGATGGACAGAGCTGTCCTGTTGTGATCTAGAGGACATGACTGCAAGTGCTGTGGTTTAGTGAACATCACTGTCCTACTGTGGTCCAGAGGACATATGATAATGTGGTGGAAAAGTGGAAATGATTGACCACACTGTGCTCCAGTAGATATGGCTGATCTCCTGATCTTGCTCTGGCCCAATGTACGAGACTGACATTGGGCCAGAGCACTGTCAGTCCCGTATATGACATGTCAGTCAGTCTGAGTGTCAGTCATGTCCACTTGACTGACACTGTTGTGCTCCAGTGGATATAACTGATCTCGCTGTGGTCCGGTGGGCGAGGCTGATCCCACTGTAGTCAAGTGGACATGACTGATCCTGCTGTGGTTCAGTAGACATCACTGACTCTGATATGATCGCGTGGACGAGACTGATCCCACTGTAGTCAAGTGGACATGACTGATCCTGCTGTGGTCCAGTCGACCCGGCTAACCCTGGTCTGCTAGCGGAGCCAGTTCTGTCACTTCGCTGACCAGTACCTCGGGGTTGACGTCCAGTGCCGCGTCCCCCGACGAGCACTGGGTCGGGTCGAGAATGTCGGTCCAGGGCAGGACGTGGCCGTCCTCAACTCCCGACAGGGAGCCGTCCGTGTCGTGCAGCACGCTCTCGTGAGGCCACTTCCAGGCCAGCTGTCCAACACACCAACACCGCGCTGAACGTGGCATAGACGAGGACGGTGGCTGGGATAAATAGCGACCAGGCCAGCTGTCCAACACACCAGCACCGCGCTGAACGTGGCATAGACGAGGACGGTGGCAGGGATAATAGTGGCCAGACCAGCTGTCCAACACACAAGCACCGCGCTGAACGTGGCATAGACGAGGACGGTGGCGGGGATAATAGTGGCCGGACCAGCTGTCCAACACACCAACACCGCGCTGAACGTGGCATAGACGAGGACGGTGGCAGGGACAATAGTGGCCAGACCAGCTGTCCAACACACCGACACCGTGCTGAACGTGGCATAGACGAGGACGGTGGCAGGGATAAATAGCGACCAGGACAGCTGTCCAACACACCGACACCGCGCTGAACGTGGCATAGACGAGGACAATAGGAGGGTTAAATGAAGACCAATTGCGTCGGCGGCCGATAGACATCAGCACATCAGCTTACTGTGGGCCGCATAGGAGACGGTCGTGCGCCGACCGCTATCACACATTCGGAGCTGACACCTGCATAACTGGCAAGTTCTGTATTTAAGTTTTACATTCAGGTTTTGTATAATGTGCTTACTTTTAAAGTATTTTGCATCATACGCAATAACCGTTCTCTGGAAATGCCGTGTCGTCATTCGATTGACTGGCACACTCTTAGCCTCCCCCTACAGTTACTCAGGATGGCTAAGCTGAGCCAAAGAAGACACACATGCCCAGCTCCCCCCACCCCTACAGTTACTCAGGATAGCTAAGCCGAGTCAAAGAAGACACACACGCCCAGCTCCCCTACAGTTACCCAGGATGGCTAAGCTGAGCCAAATGAGACACCAGTAGCACAACATAGATAGTTCATCGATAATATTAGTGATCCATTTTGTGACACTGTGAGCTACTTTGTGTCCCAAGGAGCATCGGCTTCTAGAACACTACTACAGTCACCTAGCTAAATGAGTGACAAATGCGTAACTAGCTTACCACTCAGGCTACCAGAAATTACCCTAATTGATCCACATAGATGACCACCTAATGTTAGGTTGTCATCTATATGACTTCTGCCTACCTTTTTGGGCGAGTTGACAAAGACCAGACCACGGAACTGGTGCTGAAACCCGCCTTGAAATGACTTGCACTGCGAACAAGCGCCTATGGCTGCACATTCACCGTCGAAGTTAACAAATGTGACGCCGTCGACGTTGAAGATGGCCTGCTTGGGGGTGACAATGCCACGCTTCGTACAGGAGTCGCCGGCTAAGCTCGAGCGCCCCACGACCAGGGCGTTCTGCACGCCTGGGGTCACACAGGTCACGCCTTGTCATATCTGTGTCCAAGTCAGGCCGTATCATGTCGCGCCCGCTGTCACACCAGGTAGCTGTCTCCAGGGCACACAGTGGACATGACTGCACAGGGCACAAAGTGTCACACATGCAGTGGCGTCGCCACGAAATTCTTCCAGGGGGGCAATATTGATAGGGGGCCTCCTGCTCCCGAAAGGGGGCCTCCACTGTGTTAGGGCCTCCTATTGATTTTTAGGCTCTTAGTATGGTTCCAGAATGGGGAACATGGCTTCATATTGATGTCTTGTTTGTTCTTGGCATGGTGCATCATTTACGCAAAGCGCAATACCAAGAATCTTTTTTTTCGCTGAGAACTGAGCCATACCAGGGTATAAATAAGCAAACGTGCATACATACGTCAGTGCCAAAACAAACCAATATCTTTATGCTTTATCGACGAGAAGAATCTTCCCGCTGGCCTCTAGATTACAGCGGGCTGGTGGGGCTGGTGCTGAGCATATCTTAAAGATATCTCCCATTGATTAACCCATTTCTATGTCCACCAAGTTTCACTGAATATCGGTAGGTTCATCACTACTGTTAGTCATTCCCATCAGCCTGATCTCATAAACAAGCTTAAACGATAATTTCTCAGTCCTAGGACAACAATTTCGCGAAGGTGACAACGAGAAGTGGATTGAATTGGTTTTCTGATCGTCATCTTAGGAATTTATTTATTTTATAACATTTGGTGCTGGCTGCAAGGCACTTGGCACAGAAGCTAAAGTCATAAATCCTCCGCGAATAAATTCACGGCAAGAACAAGCATTGAACAACAATGCATCAATGACAATGCAACAATGTAACAATGACAATGCAACAATGACAATGCACAAATAATGCAAAACCTTCAAATTCCACGCAGTCACGCCCATGGTTTTCACTGTGCTGTACCGTTTTGTAAATTATGTCGTTGAGAAGGTATTGAAGCTGGGAAGCTCTAATCATACAGGCTGTAATCACAGAAGACAATTTTGTAGGAAGAAAATATATTTAAAAACTTCATTTCTCTCATTTAATATCTGGCATCGGTGTTGTTTTGTATGCTTGTGAGGGGGAATTTGCCCCTCAATGTTGGCTTTGCTCCATGCGCGTATGTTTCTGAAAATTATTGGGGGACCAGTGACGTACCTATATTTGCGTCAAGGGGAGGAGGAAAACGTATTTGGAGGGGTCCGCCTACTCAATAAAAAAGTCTTCTGATTTCGACCACTATTTTGTCAAAGGGGACCTTTTTATGTAAAATAATTAGTGACCAACTAAATTATCCGGTCGAGGGGCCTAATCTACCACTATCGTTTCTGATTCGTCGGATTTTAACCCTGGCTCCCCCACCCTGTTCGAATGTATTCTTTTGGTATCCCTTGATAAGTCACCTTGCACTGCTGAAATTACACCTACACAGATCACTTTAAAATGTAAAATTTACCAATTTCAGACATTCCAGTTCATAGTGCCCGGTCGCCACGACACCAGCGTTAGTGCATGTGCACACCCATCTTGCGCATTCGGCGCATTCGCCACACTTCGTGCGATGCTACGGATTCTGCTGGGCCTCCTACGCTTTGCTAATTGCTGCCACATGATAGACTTGCGCCTTATCTGACGTGATGAAATGCTTTGTATGGGCGTTCGCTGCGAAGATTCGATTAATTAAATTCGATCACTAGTTCCCTACTTCCCATATTTTATGATGAAGAAATGCGGATACCCGCTGAGCTTTGATGCACCTCATATGTTTGATTAAACATGCTTTCAGGTTGGCTACCGAACCGAGGCCCTGCCTGAGTGTACTTCTTTGGACCCGTTTCGTATTTCTTCGTCTACGGATGTGTCTTAGGGCTCCAATCCATTTTTGTTCCAGGCCCAACGCATTTTCGAAACCCCTGCTCGTTTTAGGGTTTGTTGCTTCTTTGTGCACCGATGATTTTTCTTAGTTGTCGGGGCGCTTTCAATGATCTCAATGTATTTATTTAGTGCCCGGTATTTGTGTTCGTTCTGTGACCATGTTGCTTATTGCGACCCCAGCCTCTTTTCAGGCCCTTGTGCGGTCGCATGTCCCCTGTGTGCCTTGAGAGCTTCTGGTGTTTTTTTGTTTGTTTTTTAGAGTTCCCGCTATATTTATTTAGGGCTGCAACGCATGTTTTAGGGCCCTGTCGCTTTTTACGAGACTGCGCTTTGGAGGGCCAGTTACATTTTCGGTCCCCGTTGTGCTCTTAGGGTCCCGCTGTGTTTATTTGGGGCTTCTGACGCACATTTGTGGGGCCCAGTACGATTTTGGGTCTTCGGTGCGGTATTTCTGGGTCTTAGCGCAACTTATCGCGCCCAGGTGCGTGGTTCCGGGGACCCAACGCCAGTTATCTGGGCTCAACGTGATTTGTGTGGACTTCTTCTGAATTTTCTTTAAATTCCGAATCTCGGCCTGATTTTTCGAGTTGCTGGCGCCATGTTTTTCCATCTCACCAAGATTTTCTTCGAGCTCCGGTATGTTTTTCGATGCCGTACGCGATTTGTCAAGGCATCTGATGATATGTTCGGTGCTCCAGAACCATTTTCCTGACCCGGACTTTTTTTGGAATCCCTCCTTATTTTGGAGGGCTCCGGCTTTCTTTGTCGGATACCGATGCGACTTTTAGGTCACACGGTGCTTATGTGGAGCCCTAGACGCCAATTGTTGGCAGCCCCGACGTGAATTTGTTATGCCCAGACCAAATTTGTGGTACTACCGATGGGAATTGTGAGTCCGAGCGCGATATTTGGTGGGACCGGTTCGAGTTTGCGGGGCGCGTTGTACTTAGCTGTGGCCCCAACGCGATCTTGGCGGTTCCTGTTGCAGATTTTCGGGCCTGGCGGAGAGAGTTTTCTGGGGCCCGCCGTATTTACTTGGAGCCCCTACGCGAGTTCTGGTGGACCGACGCGAATTTGTGTGGCCCCAGCGCGACTTTTGAAGGCCTCGGCTCGATTCTTGGGAGCATATCCCTCTTAGGAGGGAGGGGGCATTTGCCCCTTTGATATGCCACTGCGGCCACCGAAGGAGTTTTTTTTTCAGCCGATGGCACCTTTCGGAGTATAAAAGCCCTCCGGGTAATTTTTGCCGGAACTGTTCTTAATTTTCTGGTGCTGGGGTCCATTCGATCGAATCTCGGTGTGAACTTTTGGACATCGAGTTCTATTTTTTTAAAAGTCTTGATGTGATATATTTGATGTGATAGCCTCCTTGACAATCATGTAGGCCTCCTTTCCAAGCCAGGGGGCCTCCTTGATAATCCTGTGGGCCTCTTTTGTAATCCTGTGGGCCTCCTTTGCAATCCTGGGGGCCTCCTTTGCAATCATGGGGGTCTCCTTTGTAATCGCGGGAGCCTTCTTTGCAATCCTGGGGGCTTCCTTTGCAATCCTGGAGGCCTCCTTTGCGATCCTGGGGTCTCCTTTGCAATCCTGGGGCCTCCTTTGCAATCCTGAGGGCCTCCTTTGCAATCCGGGGGCCTCCTTGATAATCCTGTGGGCCTCCTTTGCAATCCTGGGGGCCTCCTTTGTAATCCTGTGGGCCTCCTTTGCAATCCTGGAGGCCTCCTTGATAATCCTGTGGGCCTCCTTTGCAATCCTGGGGTCCTCCTTTGTAACCCTGTGGGCCTTTGCAATCCTGGGGGCCTCCTTTGCAATCATGGGGGCCTCCTTTGTAATCATGGGAGCCTCCTTTGCAACCCTGGGGGCCTCCTTTGCAATCCTGGAGGCTTCCTTTGCAATCCTGGGGGCCTCCTTTGCAATCATGAGGGCCTCCTTTGCAATCCTGGGGGCCTCTTTGCAATCCTGGTGGCCTCCTTTGCAATCCTGGGGGCCTCCTTTGCAATCCTGGGGGCGTCCTTTGCAATCCTGGCGGTCTCCTTTGCAATACTGTGGGCCTCCAGTGCAATCATGGGGGCCTCCTTTGTAATCACAGGGGCCTCCTTTGCAATCTTGTGGGCCTCCCTTGCAACCCTGGGGGCCTCCTTTGCAATCCTGTGGGCCTCCTTTGCAATCCTGAGGGCCTCCTTTGCAATTGGGGGCCTCCTTTACAATCCTGGGGGCCTCCTTTGCAATCCTGGGGGCCTCCTTCGCTAGCCTGGAGGCATCCTTCGCAATCCTGGGGGTCTCCTTTGCAATCCTGACGCCTCCTTTGCAATCATGGGGGCCTCCTTTGCAATCCTGGAGTCCTTTGCACTCATGGGGCCTCCTTTGCAATCCTGGGGGCCTCCTTTGTAATCCTGGGGGCCCTTTGTAATCCTGGGGGCTTCCTTCGCAATCCTGGGGGCCTCCTTTGCTATCCTGGGGGCCTCCTTTGCAATCCTGGGGGCCTCCATCGCAATCCTGGGGGCCTCCTTTGCAATCATGGGGCATCCTTTGCAATCCTGGGGGCCTCCTTCGCTAGCCTGGAGGCATCCTTCGCAATCCTGGAGGAATCATTCGCAATCCTGTGGGTCTATTTTGCAATCATGGGGCCTCCTTTGCAATCATGGGGGCCTCCTTTACAATCCTGAGGGCCTCCTTTGCAATCCTGGAGACCTTTGCAATCCTGGGGGCCTCCTTTGCAATCCTGGGGCCTCCTTTCTAATCCTGGATGCCTCCTTTGCAATCCTGGGGGCTCCTTTGCAATCCTGGGGGCCTCCTTCGCAATCCTGGGGGCTTCCTTTGCAATCCTGGGGGCCTCCTTTGCAACCCTGGGGCCTCCTTTGCAATCACGGGGGCCTCCTTCGTAATCACGGGGGCCTCCTTTGCAATCCTGGGGGCCTCCTTTGCAATCCTGGAGGCCTCCTTTGCAATCCTGGGGGTCTCCTTTACAATCATGGGGGCCTCCTTTGTAATCACGGGGGCCTCCTTTGCAATCCTGGGGGCCTCCCTTGCATTCCTGGGGGCCTCCGTGCCAATTATTGGCACTCTCTTGATTTCTGGGGCCTGCTATCTTCTCCTAGGTGACTCCTTCTTCGAATTAGGGGCCTCCTCTCACGTCTTGGAGGCCTCCTCTCATATCCCGTCGGCCTCCTTGCTCACTTTTTTTCCTGTGCATTTCCGGATAGGGGCCTCCTCAAATTTCAGGGGGGCGGCGCCCCCCAGTCTCACGACAGGGGGGCGACTGCCCCCCTGCCCCCCCGGTGGCGACGCCCTTGCACACATGAGGTGCCACATCAGGCTGCTACCCCAGACTGTGCCAGGTGAGTACAGAGGTCGTCCATGGCCACCTGTTGCTGCAACAGCAGGTCTCCATCACGACCCACAGGGCACGCTAGCATCAGTCTCGATGTCAAATATGGTCGAGCACGGACAATCGTGCCAGGCAGGTCACAGGTCAGGCATAAGTGGAAGCCGCTCTCTCTCTGGAAGCATCTCGGTATATCCGTCCCTCTGTCTGTCCCTCTGTCTATCTGTCCCTCTGTCTATCTGTCCCTATGTCCCTCTGTCCCTCCGTCTATCTGTCCCTCTGTCCCTCTGTACCTCTGTCCCTCTGTATATCTGTCCCTCTGTCTATCTGTTCCTCTGTCTATCTGTCCCTCTGTCTATCTGTCCCTCTGTCCCTCTGTCCCTCTGTCTATCTGTCCCTCTGTCTATCTGTCACTCTGTCTATCTGTCCCTCTGTCTATCTGTCCCTCTGTCTATCTGTCCCTCTGTCCCTCTGTCTATCTGCCCCTCTGTCTATCTGTCCCTCTGTCTATCTGTCCCTCTGTCTATCTGTCCCTCTGTCTATCTGTCCATCTGTCTATCTGTCCCTCTGTCTATCTGTCCCTCTGTCTATCTGTCCCTCTGTCTATCTGTTCCTCTGTCCCTCTGCCTCTCTGTCCCTCTGTCCCTCTGCCCCTCTGCCCCTCTGTCCCTCTGTCCCTCTGTCCCTCGGTCCCTCTGTCTCTCTGTCTCTCTGTCTCTCCGTCTCTAATTAGACAGCTTTGCCATTACTAAGCCTTTCTTTAATGAAAACTTTGCTCACCATGTTCGGATAGATGGTACAGTCAGGTAATACAAATTGTAAAGATCAGATAACGGTCAGATAAAACGGTTACCCATCGGGATGATCAGGCCATTCAAGATTAACAGCGAGGGCCGGACACTGAATTACATTTCACGCATCACAAAGCTGAACCCGAAAAGACGCGCCATGTGTAGATCTCCACGACGAAGGACCAACGGGGGAGGAGGCATAGCCCGTGTAACCCGAAACACTGTAGACAAATGTGACTTGAACGGGACCCGTCATTGTCCACAACAAAATTAGCATGACCAACACAGCACAATACAGAGCGATCGCGTGGCATCTCCGGTACTTACCCGGACCATCGCTGCCGAACGATCCCGTCACCTGCACCATCTCCAGTACTTACCCGGACCATCGCTGCCGAACGATCCCGTCACCTGCACCATCTCCAGTACTTACCCGGACCATCGCTGCCGAACGATCCCGTCACCTGCACCATCTCCAGTACTTACCCGGACCATCGCTGCCGAACGATCCCGTCACCTGCACCATCTCCAGTACTTACCCGGACCATCGCTGCCGAACGATCCCGTCACCTGCACCATCTCCAGTACTTACCCGGACCATCGCTGACGAACGATCCCGTCACCTGCACCATATCCGGTACTTACCCGGACCATCGCTGCCGAACGATCCCGTCACCTCCACCATCTCCGGTACTTACCCGGACCATCGCTGCCGAACGATCCCGTCACCTGCACCATCTCCAGTACTTACCCGGACCATCGCTGCCGAACGATCCCGTCACCTGCACCATCTCCGGTACTTACCCGGACCATCGCTGCCGAACGATCCCGTCACCTGCACCATCTCCAGTACTTACCCGGACCATCGCTGCCGAACGATCCCGTCACCTGTACCATCTCCAGTACTTACCCGGACCATCGCTGCCGAACGATCCCGTCACCTGCACCATCTCCAGTCCCGCCATCTCGTTGTCCACAACAGTGAAATTCTCAAATCTCAGGGCGCCTGAAACGTGTCACATGAACGGAAGGGCGGTGCAACGTCAAGGCTGAAAACCCGCCAGGCTAACACAGAAAATTAGTCTTCCTCCGCGCCTGCGATACGTTCGATGATCGTGAGACCAGAACTAGGCTGCAATGCGTGTAAAATGTTGGCGGATTCGCCTGTCCCGGTTCAATTGAACTAGTGCGTACAGGCAAAACCAAAGCAACGGAGACCTACGTGCGTCATACCACAAGTTCCGTATCAAGCCAGACGTCATGTTCCGGCGATCGGCTCACGCTTCCAACAGTACAAAGATAAATCAACAGAGGAAATAATTCTTCGAATCATGCGATGTCACTCAAATGCACAATACACCTCAATGTAATGTCACCAGCACAATCTACGAACGAAACTAGTCAGGCACTTGTGCATTTGAAATACCCACATAGAAATATCTTACAATGGCACACATGCTGCACTGCATAGCGCGTGACCGAACACCAACAGCAATTCAACAATTATAATGTCACGCCAAATTTAACTATGACAGCGACTAACAATGCCAGAACTATGGCTAACTATGAACTATTTAACTATGACAGTCCCTGCATCTCCCAACACGTGCTGGGCGCAACCACTTTCGCGCGCACTTGTCACATCACGCGTGCTGGGCGCGAGCTCGACTTTGGAGCACCATTTGGCGTCACATTCTGCCTACCTCCAAACACGACCTCGGTGCCTCTCTCGCAGCGCCAGGCCAGGAACGGTCCGAACCTCGCCACACCGGGCACGCCCGAGCAGAACGTCTCGTCCTCGGTGGTGAATGGGAAGTAGCCGTCCATGGAGAATACCCACAGACCGGACCTGGTAACACATATCAGTCACACCGCACCCGTACCTGGCCACACAGAACAATCACACTGCACCCACACTATCATGCTGAGGATGCACACAGTTTGGGTTTGTATATATTTGTCACACTGATTACCGACCCCTTCTAGTTTTGTTTCAACTTTCGCTGAGTTAAAAGAAACCTTCTTCAAATGATGGATGGTCCGCTTAGCATCATGTTAAATCAATAGCATACATGCATGTGCATGGATTCAATCCTGCACCATCAGAACGACACGTCGCCTTCTCAACTTGATTGCCGAGTTCATAACCGTGCAGAGATGGCTCGATTCAATAACTATCCAGAGATCAACAGAGGTAGCACAGAATACAGTGGATTAACAAGTGCTGACCACAGTTTAAAACGTCATGAAAACGATAACGATCAGCAGCTAAAAACTAAACAAATCAGCCACACAAAAAATTGTAGAACAAATGGCGATGTTGAACAGATGAATATCCGGCTGCTATCCGGCATTCGAGTGCGACAGCTCCATTCCACTACAGTAGCGGAGTTCAGTCGACTGACCTGCCGAACGAGTGTGCCGAGTTGTTCCGGAACTCGCCCATGGGCGCGTGGTTCGGGCAGTAGTGCGTGGTGAAGCTCGGGCCGCTGGGGTTCTTCTCAGTTCTGTACCAGAAGACGAAATGGGTGCCTCCCGCAGCTGCGTTGTGCCTGGCGGTGGGGGGGGTTACTGCGTGTGCCTGGCGGTGGAGGTGGGGTTACTGCGTCATGCCGTTAGCGTCGTGCCTGACGGCAAGGTGGGGTTACTGCGTCGTGCCTGGCGGTGGAGGTGGCGTTACTGCGTTGTGCCTGACGGCGGAGATGGTGTTAATGCGTTGTGCCTGACGGTGGAGGTGGCGTCACTGCGTCGTGCCTGACGGCGGAGGTGGCGTTACAGCGTTGTGCCTGACGGTGGAGGTGGCGTTACTGCGTCGTGCCTGGCGGTGGAGGTGGTGTTATTGCGTTGTGCTTGGCGGCGGAGGTGGCGTTGCTGCGACCGTCGTGCACACGACGTGTGTAACAACTGGCAGTCTGAGGGAGCACACGTACCGCCCACTATATCCGTCAACTTCATGGTTTTACATGATGGCCACTAAAAAGCAGTGCCGAATGGGATTGGTATCCACAATCTTTGAACCATTATTACACTTATCCAGCACACACACACACGCATACACACACGCACACTCGACTGCATACACGCGCAAATACACGTACGAACGCACACACGCACGCACATATGTACGCAAGCACACACACACCCACACACCCCCACCCACACGCACACACGCACACATACACAGCTGCGCACACAGACACACATCACATTAGCAAGCTGCGAGCTACAATACATGGGCAGAATCGAAAGGTGCCAGGTAATTCCGAGGGTATTATCATTCAAAACTACAACTGTTGAATAACAAAGCTGAATACAAGAGACCTGGCCCCTCAACTACGGACGAATGGGTTTAAGGCCAGCTGTGTAGAACATCGGGCGCGACCCACCGTACGATGTTATTAGGGTTGACGATCCAGAACGAGGAGGGAGTGACGTCCACGTTCAGCAGGGACGACGATGACCGGGTGAAGACGGCCAGGTTGTACTGGATCGTGTTGTACGCCTCGATGCCGTCCTCGGTGAAGAACGCGTGCCCCATGTTGTCGTACGCCACGTTGTGCTCCACTGGCCAATATCAAATCCAATGAGCGACTGTGACGTGGGTGATGTAAATCCCGAAAAACGTTCCCCCATCGCATATGAAACCGTCAGATGCAATCGAAAATAGTTATATGATCACCATACTTCACACTCCTTGTCCACTGAAAGCAATAATTCGACATATCCGAAGCAATGGGCAAAATATGTCCTGACAGAACACCACGTTTAAAGAGAGTTTTACGTTGAATCCTTCACGAAATACATCGCTTGTTTTTATATTGATTCGTTTCGGTTACCTTATGTCTCTTTTGTGTGTGACCTCTTATAACTATCTCGCTGTAAGACGCAAACGTTGTGCAGCCGCTGAGCTCCCGTCCGCTAGGTACGCCAGTGCAGCGATTTGAGTTCTCGATGACCCAAGGTGGTTCAGAGAAATTACAAACATAAACAACAATGAAGTAATTTCGCATCTTTGAATCGCACTTGTAAGCATACTGTGATAAAATATCTAGTTCATGACATTTATTGTCCATACTTATCGTTTCCACCTTCCATGTTTGATTAGATTGTTTACAATGCTGATGCATTTTGTCTGCAGTGATATAATTTATGTAACTGTAAGGAGGGTTACATACTTTCGGCACGAAATTTTCTATATATTCCTATGCGACAGGGCCGCAGGCGGCAAGACGTCGAGCCAGATCCCGGCCACCAGCTGCCGCCACATTTCATGACCTGTTTGTTAGGTACCCCCTAATAAACCCACCCGAATCCGACCCCGGGCGGACGCGTCCAGATCAAAGCGGCAGCCAGAACGCAGAACTTCCACTCCACTCCGGCACTCCATTTCCACTCCAGCAGAACGCCGTGAAGGCCCCTGGCGGCTTCAAGATACACGCGGCCTAAGGGGAAGAAAAAATGCACTCCTACCAATCAAGAGCAAGAACTCAATCCGAAACACTGGGAGTGGCCAGAGAATAGAGAGCTACAGTGAATTGAAGAAAAACTGGCAGCCTGACAGAAGGGCTCTCTCTCTCGGACTCTCACCCGGGCAGTCTGTCACTCACGGACGGAGCAGTCTCAGGAAGAGTCGACACGACCGAAGAGTCGACACGACCGAAGAGTCGACACGACCGAAGAGGCCAACCGTATAACATACGCACAGAACAACGAGCAAAATGGGAGTACCGTTTGTCTGCCATGCCTTCTTCCTCCTTCCAAATATTACCGACCCGATCTCATTTCTATAGCAGATATATCCTGCTCAACCTAACTCATTCTGCTGAAAGGAACGACCCCTCTTATGGGGTGGGGGGAGGGGACAAATAGGATAAATTCGAAGTGGTGTGTGGGGGAGATGTGTGTGACACGCCGGTGGCGTCGACGTCGCACGCTTGGTAAAGAAGGGTGGGTTATGGAGGTGAGGGGTGGACGGAGAAGGCGTGTGCCAGGAGCGTTTACCGGTCCTGTTGGCGTACGATGTATAAACATGCAAGTATATTACCCTTGAAGATATAAATGTTTGAGCGCACCAGCTGCTCAGCCTTTGACGGACATAATTAGCAGTGGAAAGGAATACTTGGGATAAAAAGGGGCATAGCTTGGGCTAACGATCAGGGATAATAGGCACAAATCGGTTCCTAACATCCGTCCTGTATGACCACCGGGCCAGAGCGGGTCGTGAAAATGACTATCGCTCGGTTCGATAGCACGTATATTGAGAACTGTGCGTGCAACATCCGCCTCGTAGAACCATCAGGTCAGAGCGGGTAGTGAAAATGACCATCGCTCGGTCTGATAGCACGCATGTTGAGAACTGTGCGTGCAATATCCATGTCTTCCCCATGCTCGTCCAATGCGCTCGACCATCACATTAACAGGAGTTAAAGCAATAACATTATAGCCCAACTTCCCGCCGTGGTGCAGACGAATTTAAACTCCAAAACTCTAGAGGCGCCCTCCAGCTGTGCGCTCAGTGGCGTAAGTTTCGTGGTAAACCAGAGAGCATTGAGGTCAGATGCCGATGGCCGAGTCAGCGACCGTCCGTAGGGATTAACCTCAATGGATGGCGGAGGGTACGACCCCCACCCAAACCAACGGTAGCGTAGTAAATACATCGGCGACCAGTTGGAGGGAGGGGAGGATATTTACGTCCAGAAATGATATGGCGGGCCGTGCCTCGTGGGCTGAGGGCCACGCGCCACACTTTTCGCTGAGGGGTACGTGTCACGTTTTTCTCTCGGATAGACGAGAATAGTACCGTGGGTACTCTCCCGACACAAGGGATGATTCACACATGATGTTCGAACATGTGCCTGATATTAATTTGCCATATGAAGTAAATTTATACGCGAGGCAGCCGACCGGCGAGCCGTCCTCCCATGGATTGAACATTCCCGGGTGATGGTAGTGAGTGTTTAAGCCCATCTAAATTGCTTAGAATATTAATATTGTCATATATGATTTGCGTTTTTAAGATGTTTAATTGCGAGAGGGACGATGAACGGACACATCTGGGACATTAGCTCACATGCTCTGGTTCATTGACCGCAAAATCCCGCTGACCTCTGTGACCCATGGGCGCAGATGGAGTGAGGGGAGCGAGCATAGCATGCATGTGTGAGGGGCCATTAAGGGAGGCACCACATTTCGTTCGCCGGTAGTTCGGCGCCAGACAATAGGATATATAGGCAAAACACTGCCCGGTAATGAGTCCACCTCCGTTCGCTGCACGTTGGGACACGGAGCTGTACAGCGGTCCGGGGGAACGTACGGACAGGTTTGGCGTGCCGTAAGCCCCGGGGCTGAGATGGTAGTGCCAGCTAGGTTATGTAGGCGGCCAGTGGACGTGCCCAACGTGGTAGGGACCCCTGCCCATCCGTGGGCACATTGGCCTGGTCGCACGTCTACGGCGAATAAAGACCGGCGCGGCATCGACTGTCTTAACACTCGCACGTCCGCGGTCCGCGCCACCAGATCGGGTGGGACCCTCAGATATTGGCACATATCTCAGGACCTGTAACAGATAGAAACAAACTGCAAATGCTATTCGACAGCCCTTGAAATGTGCTATCGACATACGCTGTGTAATTTAAGGTCAGATCAACAGATGGGTCACCGAAACAATGACCTCAGGTCAAGGTCATGGGGTAGAGTAGGGAGGTCATGTAATATATCAATCGACACGTCTTGGCGATACAAGCACAATGACGGTAATTTCAGCCTTCTAGCTCAATGCATTGCGATATAATGCGCAGAAATGTGCTAGTGATTTCAGGTGACCTCAGCTGACCTTGGTGGGGCCACTGAGCAAAAATGTCAGCGATAGCATTGCGAATAGCTTCCAACTACACGCCATAACGGTTGGAGGTCATTCCGAGAGCAAATATGTAACCAGGAAACATTTGTATATTTTTCCATAGGCTTATAATGGGTAAACCATGGCCACGACCTGACCTCAGGTCAACGCTACGAAAAAACTGTGATATACATATTATAGACCCTGATAAGATCATGTCGTGATATAAGTTTGAAATAAATCGCCCAATTATTGTGGGAGTGATGCCACCTAGAACTCGGAGGGACATTAGGTCACTTCGCCTGACCTGGTGACCTGACTTGAGATGACCCAGGGTCAAAAATTTATGAGGATATGCGGAAAAGACCAATGAGCAGCCATGCGAGGTTTGGCCTTGCTAACCCGATTAGTATGGCGGAAAAGTGGGAAACACCGCAGGGGGGGCAGATATCTGCCCCCCCGGACGTGCGCGGGTTAAGGTTAGGTAGGTCAGTCAAAGACACCAGAGCACCTGTATAAGCCTTCGGAGCCAGTACGACGAGCCCCGCTCGTAGCATTAAGACTTTGTTCAGGCGAGGAACGCTGCCAATAATCGCGATGGCAGTTATGATTGGCAGTGAAAAGTTTACATATTCGGCCAACATACCATCAAAAATAGAGCAATGATCTGTCGATATATGTGTTCGTGTACCGTTGAGGGGAGGGGGAGGGGGGGGGGGACGGGAGCAAAATTTGTCGACCAAGCAATTAATTAATTAATCAGGAGAGAATAAATGGGACGAGCGAATGTGAAGTGAATGAGGAGAATGAATGTGTGTTAGGTAGCTTTAAGGACCAGCGGAAGCCGCTTGGGGCTAAACACAGGCACCTATATCGTGCGGTACATTGCACACAATTATACCACTATTAGCATCCAAAAAGTCCCAACTCAGGACAAGTCATTCAATCCAAGGACAAATTACATTCTCATTAAGTCTCTAATACAACGTATTAATTGTAATTTGGCTAGAGACACTCACTTACCTATATGGTGTTCCCAAAACTATCACCCCGCACAACATATAAATTCGTGTTAGGGATGGTAGGACACAACACCAAGCCGGCTGGGGCTTGGGGAATGTGTGGTGGAGGTGCCGGGGAAACACAACACAATACACCCCCGACATAGGCAAAAGCAACAGATATATTTAGCTCAGTATAAGTCTAGAGTTAGTCCAGGTTCGGGCGTGTTAAGGTTCAGTCTTAGTTAAGATCAAAACCTTAGTAAATTAAATCAGTTCAGTTAGGTTTGGGTTGGGTTTCCATTAGCTCACACACACACCGAGCAACCCGGCCACACACCCTTCACAGCTCCCACACCAGCCCAAACACCCCACAACACACCAAACGCCACACCGCAAACCACCGCACCCCCCACCCCCCTCAACCACGGACGGCAGAGTCGCCACCCCTACATAACACCCATTACATGATGACAGTCTAACATTAATTGAGGATCTTTGACTGAGGTGCATTTACCAACCTTCGGTTCAGCGAACACAAATATCCATTCCGTTTAGTCCTGATCCCGAATATGCTCTTCCAGTTACAAGCACCTCGAAAGCGCACTGAAGTAAATTTGCAACTTGTGATTGCGTTCAGAACCTCATCTCGCTTTCCTGCCTTAACCTGAAGCCAACTTGCTGCAAAATCGAACTGTCCAGGTAGGTCGCTGACCCACGCAGCCGATGCCAGCTGGGATATTACCTGATCTGACCTCACCCGACCCGACGCGTCTTGCCACACGGGTGTGATGTTGGTGCCACCGTGCGACTCACCCAGCAGGTAGTCGACCGCGTGTATGGTGATGGCGCGGTTGTAGGTGCGGTGGATGGAGCAGCCGCGCACATACGAGCCTGTCACGTTGCCATTCAGGTGGAAGTGGATCGGGTACCGTCCCAGACGGAACGCCTGTCACATAGCGAGCACGGGTCGAAAGACGGTCCAACGAGGCGACGGGTTGGAGAGAGAGAGGGAGAGAGAGAGAGAGAGAGAGAGAGAGAGAGAGAGAGAGAGAGAGAGAGAGAGAGAGAGAGAGAGAGAGAGAGAGAGAGAGAGAGAGAGAGAGAGAGAGAGAGAGAGAGAGAGAGAGAGAGAGAGAGAGAGAGAGAGAGAGACAGAGAGACAGAGAGACAGAGAGACAGAGAGACAGAGAGACAGAGAGACAGAGAGACAGAGAGACAGAGAGACAGAGAGACAGAGAGACAGAGAGACAGAGAGACAGAGAGACAGAGAGGCAGAGAGATAGAGAGAGAGAGAGAGAGATAGAGAGAGATATAGAGAGAGATAGAGAGAGATAGAGAGAGATAGAGAGAGATAGAGAGAGATAGAGAGAGATAGAGAGAGAGAGAGAGAGAGAGGGAGAGAGAGGGAGAGAGAGAGAATAGAGGCAAGGAGGACACAGTGGGAGGAGAGAGGGGAGCAGACGACATTGGGAGTGGTGGTTGAGCGAGGTGGCACAGGATGGGAGCTGGACAATTGAGCGAAAAGGCAGCAGCAGGGAGCGGCGATAGAGTAAGACAATGCGGAAGGGAAGATGGCTAACGAAAGAGGTCAAATGAGTTGGTGGATTTGGCGTGGACACACACACACAGACACACATACACACACCTACACATACACACACACACACATTATATATATATATATATATATATATATATATATATATATATATATATATATATATATATATATATATATATATGAGTTCTCCATGGACAAGTATGAATGAGCATGAATAATGAAAACAAACAAATTAAGTGAGTGGAGATGACATCAGTGTAGACGTTTTAATCTCAAAAAGTCTTCATCAGTACAAAACATAGATGCAACTATTGTGCTTCGTTGAACATAACTTTTTAGCCTTGAGGTTTAGCTTATTTTTTAGCACATTTTTAGCCTTCAACATCGACTCATATGCAGTCAGCAGTAACACCAATTATCCACGCCGGACCTGTATCTTCAGCTGACCTGACCAGAACCGCACCGATCCGCCACACCAACTTGGCCGAGCCCGTGTAGACCTGTCCAGGTTACCTTATCAGACACGCACCGACCCGCCAGGCCACCTGGCCTGCGCCGTACTGACCTGCCCGGCCTCCGTCACCTCCACATGCTCGACGCTCGATAAGTGAAGGTATGCACTGTAGATCTCGATACAATTGAATGGCCTAACTTTATCCTTTCTGAATACATGTAGAGTTTATAAGTATAAAATGTATTGGTCCATAGCAGAAGAAAATGTAAATGGAAAATACGAGCAAAAAAAACACGAAAATAATGTATGTCTGCGAACAAGCACCATATTTCCTTCCGGCTTACTTGCGTACCAGAACAGTCGAAAAAGTACCAGATCTGGTACGATCGTACCATGACGGCAACACTAGTGAGTACTACTGGCGGCCGACCGGCCCCCTCCGGCTCTCCCATACTGTCGCGCGGACTGGACCGAACAGAGGTGCTCAGACGGAGAGATCAGCTGACGCCAGTCTGGTGTGATGCGGACCTGGTGCTTGTATCGGATTGCGCTGACGCCAGTCTGGTGTGATGCAGACCTGGCGCTTGTATCGGATTGCGCTGACGCCAGTCTGGTGTGATGCAGACCTGGTGCTGGTATCGGATTGCGCTGACGCCAGTCTGGTGTGATGCGGACCTGGTGCTTGTATCGGATTGCGCTGACGCCAGTCTGGTGTGATGCAGACCTGGTGCTTGTGTCGGATTGCGCTGACGCCAGTCTGGTGTGATGCAGACCTGGTGCTTGTATCGGATTGCGCTGACGCCAATCTGGTGTGATGCAGGCCTGGTGCTGGTATCGGATTGCACTGACGACAGTCTGGTGTGATGCAGACCTGGTGCTAGTATCGGATTGCGCTCGCTATAGCACGCATGCTCGACTACCAGTACTTGGCCCGGTAGCTTGAAACAGAGCCAGATGTCCGAGTAGAAGTATAAGCTATCATGGTACCGAGACTATTTCTCCGTAGACATACGCTACCGTGACAGCTCCAAAGAGCACTGTTTTGGTGGCAAGTATCTCACCGTGAGGGCTCTCGCAAGCACTGTTTTGGTGGCAATATTACGGATCAATCTTCTTGGACATCCCGTCGCATTGAAATGGGAGTGGCAAATGCATACAGCTATTACCACTCACGTTGTCCTCAGCCTACCAGAGTCCTCAAACCAAGTATGACAGCGACAACCGTAGTAACCTGGCGGCCAAGGATACATCGCCCCCAATTTGGGTGATCTTAGCTGTTGGCCTGTGGGACAGAATGCCGCTACTCCTCACAAGCACACTTCAAGCGAGCGCTACACGCTTCCTCCACGCGAATCGATTGAATGTTTGGCCGTGTGGCTTGATGAAAGAGTTGCTTTTGTGGTGCTGGATTGGGCGGTGGCTTCACAGATGATCTGCGGCGTCGACGGATGAGGATATGTGACAAAATATCCCATTAAGAAATGTGTACTTAGTTTATCTTTCACTTCAGTGTCATTCCACAACTTCGGATAGGTGCCGTGATTTAAGCACCTAGTGCTTTTGCACCACTGTGAGAAAATGTTCAATTAAATCGTAAGACTGATCACAATGACCGTTTGATGATGATGGTGATGATGATAACGACGATGGCGATGATGATGACGATGATGATGATGATGATGATGTGTATGCTAGGCACATGTGTGTTCACGTTTAAATTCACTATATCATCTCACTCGCGTTCTATCATATGTTTAGTGCAGCCTGTTGCAGAGCGTTGTAACTCAGCACTGCGCGCGACCACCGTGGTTCTTGATTCGCCGCTCTTGTGTCACTGGGGAGGCTCTTGTGTCGTGGGCCAGGCCATATCTCTGCGGTTGGCAGAGGCAGCTGCCACTGTGTGGCTGACTGCGTGTCTAGTGCTGAGTGTAGCTGGTGCTGAGTGTGGCTTGTATTGAGTGTGGTTAGTGCTGAGTTGAGTGTGGCTAATGCCGATTGTAGCTGGTGCTGAATGTGGCTGGTGCTGAGTATGGCTGGTGCTGCGTGTGGCTGGTGCTGAGTGCCGCTGGTGCTGAGGACGGGGCGCCTGCAGGTCATCGTGAGGCTGCCGCCACAAAGATGCCCTTCGTCGACCTGGAGCTGAGCCACCCGGACATTGTGCAGGTGGAGCAGAGATCCTCCCTGCACAACAGCACCGTGCGATACACCGCTACCGCCCGGCCCCGCTCCTGGAGACTGGTAACGGCCCGCTGACAGACTTTATCACCGTGGGATACACTGTTACCGCCCGGCCCCGCTCCTGGAGACTGGTAACGGCCCGCTGACAGACTTTATCACCGTCCGACACACTGTTACCGCCCGGCCCCGCTCCTGGAGACTGGTAACGGCCCGCTGACAGACTTTATCACCGTGGGATACACTGTTACCGCCCAGCCCCGCTCCTGGAGACTGGTAACGGCCCGCTGACAGACTTCATCACCGTGCGACACACTGTTACCGCCCGGCCCCGCTCCTGGAGACTGATAACGGCCCGCTGACAGACTTTATCACCGTGCGATACACTGTTACCGCCCAGCCCCGCTCCTGGAGACTGGTAACGGCCCGCTGACAGATTTTATCACCGTCCGACACACAGTGCCTGTCGTGCTCCTGGAGACTGGCAACAGCGTCTCTCAGCTCCCCTGACATACTTTATCACCGTCCAGCACACAGTGCCTCTCGTGCTCCTAGAGACTGGTAATGGCGTCTCTCAACTCCCGTGACAAACCGTACCACCGTCCAGCACACAGCAACGGCCCTGTCCCTGGAGCGTCCCCGCCCTCCCCCGGTAAACTACGATTGTCCTGTGCACAATAACTGCCATGCTTCTGGAGACCGGCCCTTCCGTCACCTGGCAGACGGCGCCACCAACAGGAAGACAGCGCCAGCCGGGCGACTCCTGCAGACGGATAATGCTGTCAGGGCTGTGTTGCACATAGCCCTGTCTTCCGTGTGACCATTGTCTCCAGCCAGTGTTCAGGTCATCCAGCCGCTAGCGTGTCAGGTCATCGGTTTCCTTAACACGCTTGGTTAGAAGCGTTCCTGTAACGTGTACTGTAGTAAAATAACGAGAACACGGGAGTCCAGACGGCTTATAGGGTTATTCGCGTACAGTGCACTGTTCATCAGAGCGGTGTGGTCTGACACTGGACCCCTGCCCAGAGAGGCGTGTATGCCGTGATATTCAGTGTGCTGCTCCTCGGAGCGGTGTGGTATGACGCTGGACCTCTGCTGAGAGAAGCGTGTGTACCGTAGTGTTCAGTGGTGTTCAGTGCACTGCTCCTCAGAGCGGTGTGGTCTGACACTGGACCCCTGCTCAGAGAGGCGTGTGTGCCATGGTGTTCAGTGTACTGCTTCTCAGAGCGGTGTGGTCTGATACTGGACGATGATGGCACACACTACCCAGAGGGGCGTGTGTGCCATGGTATTCAGTGTGTTGCTCTTCAGAGCGGTGTGGTCTGACTCTCGACCTCTGCTCAGAGAGGCGTGTGTACCATGGTGTTCAGTGTGCTGCTCAGAGCGGTGTGGTCTGACACTGGATCTTGGCTCAGAGAGGCGTGTATGCCATGGTGTTCAGTGTACTGCTCAGAGTGGTGTGGTCTGATACTGGACCTCTACCCAGAGGGGCGTGTGTACCGTGGTGTTCAGTATCCTGCTCCTCAGAGCGGAGTGGTCTGACACTGGACCTCTACCCAGAGGAGCGTGTGTGCCATGGTGTTCAGTGTGCTGCTTCTCAAAGCGGTGTGGTCTGGCACTGGACCTCTGCTCAGAGAGTCGTGTGTACCATGGTGTTCAGTGTGCTGCTCAGAGCGGTGTGGTCTGACACTGGACCTCTACCCAGAGGGGCGTGTGCGCCGTGGTGCTCAGTGTGCTGCTCCTTAGAGCGGTGTGGTCTGACGCTGGACCTCTGCCCAGAGGGGCGTGAGTGCCATGGTGTTCCGGCTGCCGCCAGCCAGCGCCCTCTGCCCGGACACTGCTCGTCTGGTGAACCTGGCCATGCGGCGGACGTCGGACCTCTCTGTGCACGTCCACTGGCCCGCCGCACAACAGCAGCGCGTGCAGACCGACAGCGACGCCCTCTACCAGCTGCCGGTAGGTGGGGGGAGGGGAGGCAGCAGCATGGTAGCGGCTGGCTGGCTGGATGGAGGGGTGGCTGCTCTGAGTGATGGATGTTGCCACGGCTCTTGAGCTTCTCCCGGTTTTGACTTCATGCCCTTACGCGTTATAAGCGTATCATAGCGCGTAATCATTCCGTTTATGAGTGGAAATCGTTATGTGGGTTCATTGTGAAATTACGTGCTACCTTTCCCGCCACCTACTTGCATCGGTACTGGGCTGTGCCGGAAGATGATGGACACTCTTCTGGTTTCCAACAAGACAAAACTTTTTATTTCAGTCTCACACAATGATGACCTAACATGTATCCATCCATCCATATGTGAAAGTTAATATTTGAAGATTCAGCGAGGCAGCAAGCGGTTTACGGCTGGGCCGTTTTCATGTACAGGTCTTATCCCGACCATGTACAGCACTAACAACGTGGCGTGGTGCCTGATCATTTACCCGTTTCAGACGAACATTCCATCTATGTTGCGGATCAACAGACCATTTGCATTTTATATAATTATTCGGTATCTTATTCATATCTGCATGTTTTCTTCGGTCAGATAAGCATCTATTCTGTGTTTAAAATTTACGCGCCGCCTCTGTATCAGATCAACATTTTGTTTCTGCTTCAGGTCAACATTTCGTCTCTGTTTAGTATCAATATCCAATCTATCGTTCAGGCCAATTGCCCATCTCCATTTCATGTGAATATTATGTCGTATTTCCTATTAAGATCATGTATCTATTCCAGGGCAACATGTCTGTTCCAGACTGACATCCCTGTTCCAGATCAGCATCCCTGTTACACCCCAGCATGCCCTTCTATGTCTGACATCAATATCCCTGCCTCTGTTTTATATGTCTCACCTCCGTTTCAGGTCAATTACCGGCCACCGTCCGACATGGGAGTCAACATTCCCACATCAGAGAACATCTACAACGCCGACCCTAGCCAGCCCATCAATAAGGGTATGGTGTGGAGATCCGCTCGGCACCCGACTGGGCGACTGGACTCGTCTGATCTCACACTGTGGCCACCGTGCCAAAGGTGTCACGTTCCACTATCAGTTCAACACGTATTGGTTGCGTGTCCCCGAATTTCCCATGAGCAAACACGTCACTTTGGACGCAGTTCAGTCTCGTTGCGGGAATTACTGGGGGACGAGTCACCCTACGTCCAATCAAGACAGTTATTCCTCTTCCTTTCAGAAATCAAATTTTCTATGATATATGCGCTTTACCTTGTCTGGAATGTGGTGAAATCGTTTTGGTTCTACCCTGCATCTTGACCATAATGGGTCCGATAATGTATTGTATATTAAGCCGGCTCGACTAGTTTTCGCTGAGATAATTCCTTATGATTAACTAATGTTATGGGCGCTGCATGACCACTGCAGTTGATGCGCCCCTAAACCTCAATAAACAAACAAACAAAGAAAGAATCAATCTCACATTGTGACGTGTTCACTGTTGTGGTACAGGCTGAATGCGTGGTTATCCGGGCATATGCTGATTGTGTGGTGGTCCGGACGTATGTTGAGTATGTGGCGGTCCGGACGTGTGCTGAGTATGTGGTGGTCCGGACGTATGCTGAGTATGTGGTGGTCCGGACGTATGCTGAGTATGTGATGGTCCGGACGTATGCTGAGTATGTGATGGTCCGGACATATGCTGATTGTTTGTTGTTCCGGACGTATGCTGAGTATGTGGAGGTCCGGACGTATGCTGAGTATGTGGTGGTCCGGACGTATGCTGAGTATGTGATGGTCCGGACATATGCTGATTGTTTGTTGTTCCGGACGTATGCTGAGTATGTGGTGGTCCGGACGTATGCTGAGTATGTGGTGGTCCGGACGTATGCTGAGTATGTGGTGGTCCGGACGTATGCTGAGTATGTGATGGTCCGGACATATGCTGATTGTTTGTTGTTCCGGACGTATGCTGAGTATGTGGTGGTCCGGACGTATGTTGAGTATGTGGTGGTCCGGACGTATGCTGAGTATGTGGTGGTTCGGACGTATGCTGAGTATGTGGTGGTCCGGACATATGCTAAATGTGTGGTGGTCTGGACATATGCTGATTGTATGGTAGTCAGGACATATGCTGATTGTATTGTTGTCCGGACATATGCTGATTGTGTTGTGGTCCGGACATATGCTGATTATGTGCGCTGTATGACCAACGCAGTCGATGCGCCCTTAAGCCCAAATAACCAACCAACCAACATATGCTGATTGTATTGTTGTCCGGACATATACTGATTGTGTGGTGGTCCGGACATACGCTGCTTGTGCGGTTGTCCGGACATATGCTGAACGTGTGCCTGTCCCAGGATTGGGAAAATAGGCTGTTCCTGGATTTTTCTCATCCAGAACAATATTCTGTCCGGAAGATTATCCTGTCATTTTTCCTATGTGGAGGTTGAATGCTGCTGTTCATAATGAACTGCTGGTGATAAAGTGCTCAAGGTTCACTGGGAAGTGTAAGCTGGGATTTTACACAATGCTGCTGTTCACGATGAACTGCTGGTGATAAAGTGCTCAAGGTTTACTGGGTAGTGTAAGCGGGGATGTTAATATCACGGTTTTTAAATATGCTCCGAATTCTGTTACCCGAAAATTTCCCTTCCACATCCAGGACTTGAAAGTACAAATCCAGCCCTGAGCTGTCCGGATGCACACTGACCGTGTGGTTGTCTGGACATGCGTTGGCTGTGTGTTTGTTCGGGCTGTGTCGGTTGTTGGCTATCCGTTGAGGTCAGATTCGGCTAACATGCTTCTTTAGATGCATGCCTACTAGTTCCTTTGTGCCATGTATCCGCACTACAGGCAGGTCCCTTCCGAACAAGGAACGTCTTTATGTTTGTCTCCTCACGCACACAGACACCTCTCTGATAGTTTCCATAAAGTTGCAAAGCTACGCTGATGTCACAAATTAATGTTGATTGTCGACATACCGCTGGTTGTTGACATGATGCTGAGCGTCCCCTCACCGCTGGTGGTTGACACGGTGCTGAGCGTCCCCCACCTCTCGTTGTTGACATGATGCTGAGCGTCCCCCCACCTCTGGTGGTTGACACGGTGATGAGCGGCCCCCACCGGTGGTGGTTGACACGGTGCTGAGCGTCCCCCACCTCTGGTTGTTGACATGATGCTGAGCGTCCCCCCACCGCTGGTGGTTGACACGGTGCTTAGCGTCCCCCACCTCTGGTGGTTGACACGGTGCTGAGCGTCCCTCCACCGCTGGTGGTTGACATGCTGCTGAGCGCCCGCACCTCTGGTTGTCGACAGCCTTGTGGGTTGTTCACGACATCAGCCGACATACGGGACGTTTCAAGGCGTGCGCCGGCAAGGCCCGGCGTGCCGACTGCGACTGTCCCAAGGCCAGGCAGCTCTCCTCCGATGTCAACGACACCGACTGTCGCACACACGTGAGTCAGCTGTCAAGGCCCGGCGTGCCGACTGCGACTGTCCCAAGGCCAGGTAGCTCTCCTGCGATGTCAACGACACCGACTGTCGCACACACGTGAGTCAGCTGGCGGATTGTCGCACACACGTGAGTCAGCTGGCGGATTGTCGCACACACGTGAGTCAGCTGGCGGACTGTCGCACACACGTGGGTCAGTTGGCGGATTGTCGCACACACACGTGAGTCACCATTTATCGATGCTAGTGCCGTGAGCAGTGATGCACCAGCTGTTCTGTCCAGCTGTCATGACCAGCTGGGATATATTTTCCCATCATATTAATATGTTTCGTCACAAGCTTGTACGAGAGCACTATTTAATAACGACCACATGTCGCCCTCAATCTGCGACAATGTAGCAGATTGCAGCTAATTGTAGCTGGCGTCCCGGTCCTTTCACACACTTGTCGAATGATATTGGAAAAGCCGGTAATCTTTACCGTTCGGCCGACACATACTGCCAAGGTTAGTGATTTGTAAAGAGGTGTACAGTGGGGAAACAGTGACGTCACATAATTCAGGGAAGTGACGTCACAGGAGTCGGGTGTCGATGACGGGCATTAACCTAACCTAACCTAACATAACATAGCATAACCCAACCTAACCTAACCTAACCTAACCTAACACAACCTAACACATCGACACCCGACTCCTGTGACGTCACTGTTCCCCATTGTACACCTGTTTACAAATCACTAACCTTGGCAGTATGTGTCAGTCGAAAGGTAAAGAAAGCCGGAAAAGCCGTCCAATGGAAAAAAGGCAAAAAATACACTTGTTCAGGCATGCACATTTAAGCCGATAATATGTCACAAATCGCACATAGATTGGAGCTTCTACCAGTGTTAAAAATGTATGACTATAAGCGAGTCGGATTGGGCGGCTGAGCGGCGCCAGTCGAAGTGTCCTTTCAGTAAGGTAGTTTCACTTTGCCTGATAACAGGGCATTTTTTTTCCATAAATCTTTAGCTGAGGCAAAGTGCCATCTGCTAGAGATTGCTACGTTAAAGATGGAGTTACGTTAATCCGGCTTATGTGACATCCGGTTATATCAAGTAGAGACGCCGTCAAACAAGAAATATGGCGTAGAGACGATACACGCATGTCATACAGGTACATATACATACATACAGACACTCATGACAATGGAAGGACATTTGGAGGGTGGGCAGCATCGTAACCTCCGGAGAGGCTCCACTGCCCACCTGCGACCTGAAAAGCGAAGCGGAGGCCCGACGCCCAGGGCGAGTCGTGGGCGTCGGGCCCGACCTTGTGTGTGTAAGTGTATGTTTTAAGTTAAAGCCTGGAAACCCCTAAAAAGGGGAAAACCAGGCTGCTTGGAAAACCCGAGGGTAAAAAACCAAGCGCAATTTAAAAGGAAGTCCGTCCGTATTAGCCAAATTGGATCGGATCCTGTCTACCTAGTGTGAGATAACCTATATGTATGTGTTTTGCGACGACGGAGAGGAAGAGATGTGGAGCGGCGTCATACAGCCAGTACGGAGTGTGGCGCGTGTCTTATAACTTTTATCAGGCTAGCTTGGAAATGGAAAATGCGACGGAGGCTTTATATCAGTTCGGAGAGTTTGGTGTCCTGGAGGAAGCGAAAGAGTAAATCAAGTAGTTCCGGGTGGTCATTCCCGAGGAGAGCTGCCTAGGTCGATGCTAGGCAGCATGCCTAAAGCAGCCAAACCTCATTCGACGCAGATGGTTCGCTGTGGTTTCTGCAGCAACACCTGTCAACCTACCTGTCTACCTGTCTACCTACCTACCTGTTTACCTACCTACCTACCTGTCCTGTCTACCTACCTACCTGTCTACCTGTCTACCTACCTACCTGTCTACCTACCTACATGTCTACCTACCTGCCTGCCTGCCTGCCTGCCTGCCTGCCTGTTCCACTTGATTTCAAGACCTTGTAAATTCGCAAAGTATGTCCCCACCCCAGTATGTTTCAAAATGTGCACACGAAGAGCATATCTGCATACTGTTTGCCGCGTTTGATACAGAGGAGCAACGTGGACACCGCCAGGCGATCACTTCTGATTTGCTTGAGCGTTCATTTCACGACGAACATTTATTTCACAACATTGGCACAGGTGATGTTTCGTGGGTTTACGGGTGCGAACAAGACAAAAATGGCAACGTCACACTGGAAAATGTCCACGTCTCGCGACTAAAGAAGACAAACGGCAGTCGTCACACTGTAAGATCCCCACCTCTCCGCGTCACACTGGAAGATTCCCAACTCCCCGCGTCACACTGCAAAGTTCACACCTCCCCGCGTCACTGGAAGATTCCCAACTCCCCGCATCACACTGTAAGGTTCACACATCCCCGCGTCACACTGGAAGATTCCCAACTCCCCGCGTCACACTGTAAGGTTCACACATCCCCGCGTCACACTGGAATATTCCTACCTCCCACGTCACACTGGATGATTCCCACCTCCTCGCGTCGCACTGGAAGAGTCCCACCTCCTCACAACCAAAGAAGGCGTTCAAAGTGCGCAGCATACAAAGGTGATGTTAGTGACTTTGTTATTGTGAGGGTGTTGCCGCACAATCAGTTCGCTCCAGCAGGACAACAATCAACAAATAATCATACACAGATGTTTTGCAGCGTTTACGCGATGCCATTCGAGTAACACTACTGGAGAAATGGGAAAGCGGCGACTGGGTGCTACACCACGCCAATGCGCGTGCCCACATGTAACAACTCGTGCAGTAGCTTTTGGCCAAACATGGAACACCACAATTGTGGCAGCCTCCATCAAGTATCCGGATCCGGCTCAGTGTGGCTTTTGTTGTTCCAAGACTCGAAGTTCTGAAAGGACACCGGTTTAAGGCTGCCGACATTAAGCGTGATTCGACGGGATGCTGCTGGACGTTCTGAAAGATTACTTCGCGAAATGTTTCCAACAGTGGCGGCAACGATGGGCGAAGTTTGTAGCTGTGGGAGGGGACTCCTTTGAGGGTAACTATGCTAAGAAGCCTGTAAGTACCGTACGCTACATGTATTGACATCAATCAGAATACTTCTTGAGTACACCTCGTGTGACGTCTGGGTATCATACAAGTGCTAAGTGCGCCTAGTTGATGCAGAAGTCGACGTATGTTTCGAACTGGTGCTGCGAGGACACCTGAGGTGAGCTGATGAATGTTATAGGCGTGTTCGGAGGTCTGGCGGGACGAGCAGGCGAGAGCATTAGTCGGTCAAACACATCGTTAAAGCTAGGCTGCGACGGTGGTCTGGCGATCGAGCTGACAACACCCGTTCCCTGACTTCGATTACCGAGTACGATTTCTCCGTTGATGAAACCTATTATTACACCTGATGTGCTTGGTCGGCTGGGGCGGGTGTTTGGTCGTCTGGGGCGCCATCCCCGCTGTGTCGGACCGATGCTAAGGCCTGGTCTGGCGTATGGTCCGGACAGCCGTCTCTCCGTCTGCAGTCTCCGGGACGGCTGGCGCATGTGGCGGCGGAAGGTGGATGCTGATCCCCATCCCAGGTCTCTTCGACGCCGCCCGGACCTGGCCAGCAGCGCCACTGACTGGGGCACCAGTCGGACGTACGTGCACAGCTTCCGCGGGGTCGGCGTCGGCGTCGGCGCGACCTGGGTCGGCCTGATCTGCACCGGTCTGAGCCGCGCCCCTGCCTGGGAGCGTCCGCTGACCCGCAGACAGCAGACAGTTGCGGTGGGACAACTACGGCTGGCTGCGCCACTAATACGGCACTTGGCTCTCCCAACGCAGTTTCCGAGTAGTCCGCTAGATGTCAGGCATGACTGACCGGCGGGTCCTGGCGATGAGAAGGCGATGTCAAACGGGAGGTATGCATCGTATTTACTCTATGGTGGTGGCTCATGCTTCAAGATCGTGCGACACACTGGACGAGTGCGGATCAACAGTCTGCGAGTGTGCATATCGCAGATTGTTTACCCCGCTGAATAGAAAGGCGGCAAGATTGCCACTTGTCTTCCAGATTGAATGCACAAAGCCAAACGAGGTCACGTGTTTGGAATGACGCTTGTATGCTAGAATTTAAGATGAATGCAATTCAAGCAGCGATAAAGTATATACAGAGGCACTAACGTCTATTATATGCATGTAGCTGATAGTCACTAAGACACGTAGATATTTTTGAATTTACCAATTTGTTCTTCAAACCAGAATTGAGTTCAATACCAAGCATAATACTACCAAAAGCCAACTGAAACATGCCTGGTTTGGTACTAAGTGAACCAAAATGCTTATCTTATTTATTGTCTAATAAACACCTTACGCTCCAATAACCAACTACCCAGCCATCCAGCACGCGGCCTCCCACAAGTATGACGTTTTTTAGAACAATTGTGTGTGTGTGTATTTGTATGCAAGTGTGGGGGTGGGGATGTCCAGTTCGCTTATGGATAAATGGGGCTATCAGGCTATTGGTAGCTCTCGCGTTGTTGCTCCGTTACATATCTGTTCAGTGAGCGGGGAGGCCGGAGGGAGGGGATCAAACTTTTCGATGTTAGTAATGTAGCCAGCTGACTACAACTAGCGCCAGCAGTGTGCACCGGAGCAGAGGATGCCGATTCTGCGGCCACACTGGACAAATCTCCGGAGTGATGGATTGGTCCAATTAAGGACCAATTCATTGGCATCATCCAGGGTTATGTCTTGAAGGCTGATGTAGGAACCGATTCAAGGCCGTTTCCAGTACGTGGTGTCTGGAAGGATGAGGCGCTGATGAATATGTGTCATCGGATAGTTTTTATGGTTGGCGAGGGTGGTACCACCGACACTCGTCGTTCCCCAGCCGTAGGCACGTGTCATGGTGGAATGACACGTGTCAACGCCCGGTAGCCGTACAGCGGCGGGCCGGGAGGAGATTCCGACAATATATCACTCCTCAAGATGGCAGGCGACCGCAATAGCAAAATCGTTGCCTCCTAAGTTATTCCCCAAGCCAAAACAGCACTATTCCGGCAACAATGTTCCAACTTTTTAAATCGATTCACGCGTATCAGACAAATTTTTACCATCACTTGTTTCTCCTCCAACGGCAGAATGCCACACCTCGTATTCCACCAACCGACAACACATTGCAAAACCCACAACTGTGGCCGATCACTTCTCACTGCGCTGACATTTCATCAAACAGCCAATACTCACAACACACCGACATGCCTTCACAACACTCGTGCCACCTAGGACTTCACCTCCGTGCCTTCCAACCCTACACGCCCTCTTTACGCTATAGGAACTAAATGACAGCGGCGGGGATTCGGCGTCGAAAACGGGGCATTTGTCGTCGATAGACGCCTTATACCAGAGGTTGCTTCCAGCGGTAGGTTATATTTACCTAACTCGATTCATGAAACGTGATGCACAGTTGCACAAAATAACTCTGAATTAGATGCCGTGGACGGTTTTCACATACTTATAAAACCTGATTTTGGCGAGGGGGTCAAAGTTGAGCAAAACGTTGGGTCCGATAAACATCTTCCGACCCGGGTAGGTAAGCAGAAAGTAGGGTAGGTTAGCCTAAAAGACGGTTGGACCCTGAGGGAGAGGTATCTTACTTACCTGGCAACAATGCGTGCATCAGAATACAGGTTGGTTATCCCGTTAAGGAAGTTCTAGGACCAAAGTTAGTCTTTAATATGGGGTAAGGGTATGACATAGTTAGCATGCCTTGAGCTGCTTCGAATAGTTGGCATAATTCGTAGATAAAAAGTTGTCAGGCTCCAGAAAAGAAAATCTTTTGGCACCAAATCAACTGGTCCGACGGTATTTTTCCCACTTTTGTCTCTACTAGCACCAGCATTTCTCTCGCTGACCCTCGCAAGCCTTGTCACCTCCACTCGAATTATCGCCCTATTTCTTACAAGTTGTGCCTCCAAGATTTGCGATGCGGGAACTTTCACGCCGAGCCACGTGACTTCCATCAAGGCGTCGAGCAAAGCGGCGTGTTATCGCCCACCCTATTTCATGATAATCATGATTACATGATCAACGACTCACTGGGCGAACTTTCTCTGATTGCCCCTTGTATACTGAATGAAAGTGGGCGATTCGGCGTTATTTCGGCGCCATTCGGAGTGGTCCCACTCCGCATCGTCCATGTTTAAGTTGAAGGTACGTCAACCATTAAACAAAATGCTAAAATCACCACACTCATAGCCCAGGTGCGCAAAAGATCAACGCATATAACCCCGTTGCCCATTTTGCTCTACCCCCAAAACCTAATTTTAGCCGGGTGGTCAAATTTGGACAAAAAGTCGAACTTTTCTAAAGACCTTTCGACGAGGGTACGTCAAACTTGTTATGGGTCAATCGAGGTCACGTCAGGGTTTTCGGGGTAATTTCTTAACATGACTCCGATGGCACGTCGAAAAAGGGTACGTCAAGCGGTTTTGGAGATACCATTTTCAAACTTGGCGGGCAAAGTAAGGTGAAGGTATGATAGTCCAACATTCAATGTAGCCTCAAGAATACTTCACATAATTCATCATTCAAACACTCTAAATTCACTTTTGCATATTGGACGTAATACTGCATAGAAATTCTTCGAAGTGGTAGTATTCGACGAAGAATTTCACGGCGAGTCAGCTCGTGGACGAATTTTTTTAATCGAACAATTAGGGCCCCCTAGGAACAAAGAACCAATTTAGCGTAACGCTATGGGAATGGTTATTTACGCCTAACACGTTAGTTATGGGAAATTATAACGACAATTGCATCAGAGAAATATGCTGCAATTAATTTCACATCCTGCGAACCTCAGAAATTCAACATCGGACTGTAACTTTCTTACTTATGCTCGTTCCCGAATGTTCCGACACCAAAAAAGTGATCATATAGTGATGCATTGTGTGTAAAGAAAATATACGACCTTCAATATACCAGGAGGTTCTGAGTTGACATCAAAAGTAACGATAAAGATTATACTTTATTACTCAACGTTTTGGCCAGGGGCCATCTCCCCCTGGCCGAAACGTTGAATAATAAAGTATAATCTTTATCGTTACTTTTGATGTCAACTCAGCACCTCCTGGTATATTGAAGGTCGTATATTTTCTTTACACGCAAAGTCTAAAACTCAGGAGCATCTAAGAGCCATTCTTCATTGTATTAAAAATAGTGATACATGTCAAGTTTGGTGTTCTCTACACGGCAATCTAAGAGAGATAAGGCTTCTGAGTTTGTTGCATAGTATAATAATCCTGCTGTACTATCAGACCGAAGGAAAGCGTGCCTGGCAAGTTGTAACTTTTTGAGTCATAGGGGTGCAAACTTGGTGGCTAATTGCACTTTGTAAATATTCGACGGGCCGTAGCCGCCTGAGTTTTAAGAGTTAAGGAGTAGGGTTCACAACTTCAGGCAATTGCATGGTGCGCATTAAAAAACAAGATATTACATTTGAATGAAAAAAAATCCAAAAGTTGGAGTCCACCTTAAAAAAAATCGACATTTTCCTTTAAGTCATTATCGAGCACATCAAACTGACTGTTTTGGAAAAATAAAAACCGAAGAAACTCTGAAACTTTACTTGTTAACATTGCTAGAGTAGAATTTTGGAAATACACAAAAGGTTTTTGCCTCTAGATCCTGCAGTTTTCAACGAACGCAGGAACGGGTGCCAGATTATTCGTGATCAGCACAACAAACTGAACCGAAACAAAATGCTAACAAATTATCAAACTAATTCTGTATAAAAAATTTATTTTGAGTAATTTCCGGCACTTACCCGAAACATGCATACATGTGATGATTTTTACCGGCAAAGTTACCAACCGATTTGCAATATGAAAACAGTAATTCATATGGAATTCAACGGGCTACCTTTTGACCCCCAGCTAATTACATTTATGGTATATTTCATTGGCACCGTAAGGGGAGAATATCGGCCAAATGTTGAAAAAATTAATCGGCCATAACTCGGTGAAATATTCTGGACTTTTTTCTCTCCTTTTTCTACAAGAGGCTTATAAGGTGTGTTTAAAAAAATAAGCAGAAAATATCGGCCGGTAATTGTGCCGACCAGAAGCGATTTAATTTTCCCATGTTAACACGCGCCCTGGAGGGCCTCTGAAAATTACGCGCACTGGAGTGGGCGGCGGATTTCCCCCCTAAGATCTAGGCTCATATTAAAGCTGGTGTATCGAAATTCGCAGGGTGGATGGGTACGGTAGTTAAATATATTGTGTGCAAATTGAATGACCTTAGGTCAATATCTTCAAGGTCAAATGAGGTCACATATGTCAAAATTTTCTTGTTTTGCATGGCTTGGCTTGCCATTGTTATGGATCGCTGTGATTGTGTTTAAATGCTCCAAAATGGGCATCAATGGTGTTTTGGACATTACTAATGATGCAATACAGAGGCTAGACCCGGTATTTGATCTCAGGTCACCTATATAGCAGCACTTTATCAGGTCAGTTACCTGTTCCAGTAACCGGAACCGGGCCGCCCGCCCGACTGCTCCGTCGGGCGGCTCGGCGCAATCGGTTTCGCGAAGAAAGGAGTGAATTACATGAATAAAGTATGGAAACGCTTAGGTACACAATGACAAACAGTAGTTTTCAGGATGTGTAGGAAGTAGCATGCAAAGTGACATCAATCGCATGACAGTCATTTGCATTTATGACAACATTCCAGTTGACTAAGTTTGGTTCCATTAACCTGTCATGAACTTGACCTGACTTGACCTCGGTGACCTAACATGACCCTGAAACTATATAGCATAACAATATACATCAAACAAGTCGCTAGTGTTGCCAATAACACTTCCCTTTTGCCAATATATGGGAAGCGCATCAGCGCCGATTTTTGTGGTCTGGCGCTACGAAATGTCTTGACTTTAACGGCCTGTAACTCGAAATATTATCGCCGATTGTCGTTTTTCTTGCTTTAAACGATGCGCCGGACATTTCTAAGCAGGTACGAAAAAATGGCGTATATCGACCAGTAAAATCTGAAGTTCTGTACGAAAAACTGGAGGGGCGGGCGGATTTCGCAACCCCTTCCCCTCCAGTGCGCGTGTTAAATCTATGGCAGAGCTTGACGTAGTTAAGCAGGTTTAGAAGTGATCCAAAAAGTTCCAGTTTGTTTTAAAAGGATTAATTTTCCGAGACTAATCGAGCGGTTGTCGAAATTTTGAAATCGTTCTATAATTTCTATAGAACGTTTATAGAAGTTATGAACATAAAACCGATTTTTTAATGCCAACACAATGCAAAATCACGAGAAAAAAAACATATTACTCGATGACCCCTCACGGCTAAACCACGATGGCTAGCACTTTGTACGACAGGGCAGTTAAGAGTGCTTGAATATGGCTTTCTTGTGCCCCATAGCTGGTGTTTCTAGCTGTTTTGTGGAATTTTCCACAAGAACATTGGTGAAAACTCGATTTTTCGTCATTTTGGTTTATCACCCCTGGCACTTTGGATTTTCGATTTTGATGTAATGTTTTATCACAAATATGTTTTTGTGGTACACGGTTGTGGAAAAAAATCCCCAAAGTCCAGATTTTGAACATGCCCCCCGAAAATGTTTGTATTTTTTTTAACCTGTTTTGCAAAATCAAATTGCGGACCGATTAGTTCTATGATTTGTTTTTCGGAGCTAAGAAATCAATCCGTAACTTTAGAAGTTATTCAGCTTTAACTTTTCAAAATGTTGTCTTCCAATGCTACGACAACGGGAAACGGTGTACCGTTAGAAAACTCTTACGATACTAAGTTACCGGTCGATATCAAGAAATGAAACACAAGCAGAACCGCAATGGACAGGCCTGCAATCCACCAATGCCATATTATGCAATATCTGCTATAAGGAAAGGGATATGGGCATTTTAAAATGGGGTATTTTTTATGGAAAAATATAAGTTGACTTAAAAATTACAGTTTTCGAAGAAAACCAACATTCGTATACCGCATCACGTAGCCAATCGACACCTCTACAATAGTGTATTAAGTTGAAAAGCATACTTGCAACACTTGGGTTAAAAAGATCAATTTTTTATCTTCATTTTGGTTTATCACCCCTTGCATTTTGGATTTTGGGTTTGATGTATTTTTTATCGCGAACATGTTTTTAGGGTACACCAATGTTGATAAAAATTAACCAAATATTCCCCCAAGTCCAAATTTTGAACATGCCCCCCCAAAAATTGTTTCGAAAACTTTCACCTTTTTTTCGCAAAACCAAATTGCGTGCCGACAAGACTTACCTTTTATTTTTTGGATCTAAAACTCCATCGGTAACTTCGGTTTAAGTTATTCAGCTTTAGGTTTTGAACATGTTACCTTCCAATGCTAAGGCAACGGGAAGCAGTGTACCCTTAGAAAACTTGTGCGATATTAAGTTACCGGTTGATTTCCAGAAATGAAACAGCAAAGGAACTGCAATGGGTAGGCCTTCACTTTACCAATGCCATATTATGCTCTATCTCTGATAGGCAAAGGGCCATGGGCATTTTAAAAGGAGGCATTTTGGGAAAAATATACGTCGCATTAAAATCTAGATTTTTGAAGAAAGACAAAATTCTTATCGCATGACGTAGCCGATCGACACCTCTACAATATTGTATTAAGTTGAAAGAGCATACATTGGAACACTTGGATGTGAGCGGCTATCGTATTTTTACATGTTTAGTCAATGGGAGGTGCGATTTGAAAAATGTTTGCTGTCCCCTCCCAGGAAAACAATTACAATTAAGCTTAGTTGTAATTGCTAGGTCTTACTGTTCACAGGGCATCGATTGGTGAAGAAATATGAAGATCGGTCGATAATGTTTCAAGTTATAAGCAGGTTAAAAGTTATATTATGTTTTCGAACTCTGCGGAAACACCAATAGCTCCAGTTAGATATATAACAAAAAACCGATTGCTGTGTTCCATAGACAATTGATCAGGCTGTCTTTCAACTATTTTCTCTGAAGTGATTCTTTCGTAAACAAATGAGCTGTTAACGGTCCAAAATTGCACATTTACTTTTTGTCGCTTTATTATTTTTTGATAGAGGTTACAAAGCTAGAAGGAAACCACGGCCATTTTCGCACTCAGCGCATCATGTTACGTCTAAAAAACTGAAGTATTGGGAAAAAGTCTCGAATGCAAATTGTGGAAATACTTAGAAGAAATCCTTCAGCCAGTTTGTTGTGACAGTATATAGCTTGAGCTCCAATTCGCTAAATTTTTGGACGGAGTAAGACAATTTTGATATCCAGGTGTTGCCAGTGACCAGGGCAACTGAATAGAAATAGGTAAAAAATTGTCAAATGTCTTCGCTATATGAAAAATGTTGAATATCTAATTATTATTACACACAAATTGTCATACAGAAAGGTCCCATATGTATATACCTAGAGTAGAAATGATATTACTAATATTTTATATTAGTAATTTTATGCATATCTTTTAAGTCTAAGCATATCATTATTATATAAGGTGTCGAAAAATGAGATTCTAACAAAAGTTTGAATTTGAATAAAAGCTTGTTTGGTTTTTTGGACATTACATTTTTTCCAAACACCTCCTGCTACCCTGCATTACTGCACCCCGGCGTTTACTGAATCCCCTAGTACTGCACAAAATACTGATCATTTTATGGAAATTCCGAGATAGCAGTTCGATGGCCACTGATGAGGCATTGGTTTTCTTCGTCACATCTTTTCAGGACACAGGTCGAATTTTTAAACATAAATATTTGGAAAACTGGAATTTGCGGGTACTTCCGTACATTTAGATACAATTCCGCCGGTACTGAAAAGTTTATAACTCGAAAAGTTACCTTCCAATTAACAATCGGAGGGCATATTCATGTTCTGCGTGTCATTCTACGTGTATGAGGAATCATATAAATTGCAAAAACGTAATACAAATTTGGTGAAACTTGTTTTTCTCGAATTTCACGTTTTCAATTTTTTTTCATACAGCACATACCCCAAGGAATTCTGAATAAAATTATATATGTCATGTTACGCTATCATTAGTTTTCTCGCAAATATTTATCAACTAAGACCTGTTTCATACACGCTATTGACATGGAAGATGAATTATTTTGCTGTTTCAACGCGAATAACTCCACCAGTTTGTAACCTACCGCGCAGGTGAAACGTGTTTTGTAATGCCGAAGAGAAGCGCTAATTTTCAGATATATTTTGGGAAATTTTCAGATTTGTTTTTTGGGGGAGGGGTGTGCTAAATTTTTATGTTGCAGGGCTTGTGTTGTTGCAATTGCAGCCAATAACGTGCGATCAGGCATTCAATACACCCGGTCGCCAGTCGTTCTTGTCCTGTTTGCGCACAGGCGCACCGACAATTCATGCAACAGTGTGCAGCGTGAAAGTAACTCGCTTTTTGTGACTTCACGCCTTCGACTCCGCTCCGAGTTCACAATGCGAACCACGGATAATAGTTAACGGACCGGAAACTCTCGGGCGGCACTTTTATGTTTGCGACCACCGACCGATACTAGCGACATCTATCGGACGATCGGAGAAGTAATCATGGCTAGGATATGCGGAGGACACCCATGGAAAAAGCTTGACGGGATGGGTAAATATAGCTGTATCGGCTTTCTACCGCAGTCGTTTGAAAAAATACAACTGCGCCTTCGGCGCCATCCGGGGACGCTTTCTCCAGTAGTCGCCATCCCTTCGGCCGCCGTATAGAACCATAAAGGTCGTGACCAACTAACCTGTGCCGACTAACTGAGGGAAGCGGAGTGTCAGGAGAGCCGGAAGAAAACAAGGGGGAGCACCTGCCCCCTCCACTCCAACCGTATATGCCTGCGACTCGTCTGGGGCAGGCCAATTCCATTCCGATGTCCCCCCCCCCCCAAGGGCTGCTGATTGGCCAAAGACCGATTGGCTGATTGGCCCTGGTAGTCGCATTTCCCCCTGAGGTGTCTTCTTTGACAAACGAGGGGCCCTGAGCAGGCATAGGAGCACATGATGAACATTGATTGGGCCGAGGGGCCCCGGAGCAGCCATTGGAGCCCTCTGAGGCACTGTCAGGGGCCCCCTGCATGACTCCCTTGCTGCTGCCACGTCTCCCATGCTAACCCTCGCACGGCCGGGTGGGTGGTTAGATACCTACCCCCCATGACGTTTCGTACCATAGCCAAAAACGGTTCGTACTAGAGCTCTGAAGTTTACAGTACCTTATGCTACATTAATTTGACACATGCTCCAAAATTAGCAGGTCAAGGTCATGTCAGGTCAAACACCTACAACACTTTTAGTGGCAGCATGTCGGACCAAACTGCGGAAAATCTCACTTATTATGAAAATATAGATAAACGATCGATTAACAGATTGTATATCGTTTTCAATAACCTTTGCACAATTTGAGGCATACCATCTGACCATCATGACCCTAATAAGGTCATCATAGGTCACCACAAAATATTGTCGAAATTGGTTTATTTTGACCTTTGCAAATATAAAAACGTTTGAATATTTATATTTTTGTTAGTTAGTTATTTGGGCTTTAGGGCGCTTCGACCAGAATTGATCATTCGTGCCCAGTATATATTTATATTTTCAATGATATTTAACATAGTTGTCGGCCACCGAACATAACCATGCAGTGACCTTCCAGAAATTCCCCTATAACTCCTGAACCGTTGACCTGATGGAGGCAAAATTTGCACAGGTGGATTCAGAGCATAGGATAACCCCATACAAAAATTTTGGTCCAGATCTGAGAGATGAGGGTGCCGGGCCCTTGTCAATCTGTCGATCTGTCGTCGATCTGTCGCCGCTCTTCCAAGTAAGAGATGGAATGCAAAATTGTGAGGAGGCATTTGCAACTGGAAATGGTAGTTTCCCTACCTACATGACATACAAGCATATGATATATCATATATATCATATGATTGCATGTGCTATGATATGATGAACCAGATAGCAAACAAGAATGAAAAATAAGCAAATAAATGTATCATGAGCACGTGCCTAAAACAGGTGATGGAAGGTTGTATGTTACATGGCAAAAATGCAAATATATAATTACTTACAAACCAAATCAACACAGACAGAAAGAAACATGTACTGTGTGCAAGGATAGCAATAGCATTTAACATTTGTACTCCATAATTACTTTTCTTACTAAATCATTATGACAAATCTGCATGACTATTTAATACATGACACATATCACAAACCCAAAACTTTGGTAACATTTCAAAATATTGCGCCATATACCTTGGGCAAAGCTTGCAATATTTTGTGTCATACAATTCCTCCTTCAGACTGCTCCTCAGCCTCAAATCGGGCAACCTCCGGCCAAAACCCTTAGTTTCAGAGCTGCATATGAAGGTGAAAATGGGTACATTAACGGCGTCCCCTTTGACCAATGCTTCAAGCCAAACAAAAGCTCAAACAGACTAAATACCACTGATTCAGATTTTCTCGTGATTTAGAGTAAATAACTAGGCAATGCAATGGAGAATTACATGCTTCACTTGATCCAAAACGCATAAGTTACTTCCAAAAAACAGACAACGCGCCATAAACGTAGTAAACCACGCCATGCCTTTAAATGTCCCCTGAAACAAAGAAATGGAGGCGTAGATGTTTTTAATTAATTCCTTACCGCCGCAGGGCTTTATGCAGCAGCATCACGGTTCCCTAGCTTCTCCCAAAAGCGGAAATTGGCTGAAGCTAAACGACGCGTTACTCTCTAACGCCGGAATGTGCCGCTGGATTCAAAAAATGTCCTGGCCAGGATTAGCTTCGTCGTCCCATCGCTAGGTTGCCGTCCCTGGTCGCCGATTCCGGGGAGTTTCCTATCCGTCTACTAGTATATGTGATGCGAACTATGTACAACACACACATGCAAAACACGACACCGCGCTCGCCACGTAACTAGTACCCCAGCCCCACCGTACCAATGTCCGTCGACTGCGGTGTTCTCACCTGTGAATGAGGTGATGCTGTTCTGGGCCGATACCACACCGACAAGTCCGGCCACGCCCATACACACGCGGAACCAATGGCAGCTCATCACCGTGCTGCAGTGCGACGGGAAGAAGCGAACTCGCCTCAGTGCCGCGTTCGCTAGCAGTGCACAGTCTGGCTGTTCTCACTGTACGGTCTGGTGACGACGCCCTCAACTACTTGCCAAACGACACCTTGTGGCTGCCGTTCGGCGCCCCAAACTGGGACAGTGGATGCTTGACCGCGTCCTGTCTGCTCTTGTACACAGACCAGTAGTGATTTCTTCAACCACCACTGGAGCTGTGCTCACGTCGCTGGTCAGTGGTTTTATATACTGCCACGAGATGACGTCATCAGCCGTTTGAGCCGGAGGGAATGTTCATCACCCATGGGCGGCTTCTGTCCTCAGTTTGGGAGGGCAGGCGCGTCTCAAGGTTTGAGGTGTTATGTTGTTATGCAAACACTGATGTTTTTGTAGGCTCTTGGGCGTATCCTTTTGGACACGCACCGAAGAGAGAGGGAATTAATCATCCCACCCCTCCTATTTTTCAACGATATTTTATTAACAGGCAGTGGTATTTCCATTTGAACGTGTGACTGTGCTGTGAATTGATAAGCGCATCCTATGCAAAACGAAATTTTTGAAATCCGTTGGAAAATAGGAACTGCGGAGGTGTAAAGTCAACCGACCAGTCGTCGGCTGACCGCTTGGGGTTCAAGGTCATACATTTCGTCATAATGGCGGTGCGGCGTGTCGGCCGATTGGTCGACTTCATTCGTCTCTGAAGGCATTGACCTAGGAACATTATATTTACACTCCAGGGAGTTCACTGCAGACGTAAACTTCTCTTCGAATTTCGTGTTTGTAACCCCAGTAGTTTCCGAAATTTCATGGAGGGGGATAATCTGCCCACCCCGTTCGGTTCGCTTTAGATGAGAGGCCCTCCGGTGCGCGTGTTAAATGATAACCAGCACAGCTTTCGCACCTAAATATATGTGCCGATGCGCCTTCCCCGCCCGTCTGACGTGGAAGGGGCGCTGAGGGCGTGTGCCCCCTCTATGGAAAGGCGGCGTCCCTCCGGCCGCCTAAGGCGTCCATTTGGAAGGCTCGATTGCACCCCACCTTGACTGTTCAGGTAGAGGCGCCCCCTTGAACGAAAGTGCGCCCCTGCGGAAGGCCCAAGTGTCCCCCTCTATTTTTTCACCCATATGCGCCCCTCCAGAAGGCTCGAGTGAACCCCTCAAGTTGTTTTTTTTCCAGCCAGAGGCTCCCCTCCAGGTACCTTCGAGGTCGCGCACCTTCGTACATGTGTCCCCATGACAATTCCTGTATCCGCCCCTGCCGTCTGATGCAAATGACATGGATGGCCTTCGTGCAGCACCGCGGGCTGCTCCGTGTGGAGCGGATTAGCCGGTGAGATACTGCACATTGTCATCTTCGACCAGACGCGGGCGACGGCGCGTGGGTCTGCGACGGCCTAATCCGCAACTGCGCCGCATTGCCAACCAGACTACTCTTGATTTATTCCATGACGAATCAACATAAAGGGGAACGCGAAGGGTGGGTAGTGCCGCTGTCACTCCGAGTCTACGGAATGCTTTCATGTGGACGGGCTGTTCACACCAGCTCCCCAGTTCCAGTTACGCTCAGCCGGAGGGCAGCGGTGCATCTCCATGGGTGTGCATGCACCCACAACCCGGCATTGTACACCCATTAACCTGCTGCGTACACCCATAAACCTGCTGTGTACACCAATAAACCTGCTGTGTACACCAATAAACCTGCTGTGTACACCCGCAAAGGTAAATAGCAGGTTTTATCCACCCTTTACTTTGAAGAAAAGTTCCATCTGCTTTTAGTAGGCAGAGAAGGCACAATTAGCCCGCCATCGATATGTCGTGTCAGCCGCACACAATTCCCCGGGTAGGGGATATCGTCCCCTGCTTATCTTAGGAACAACGGCTGTGTCGATTTTAACATTTCGAATCGAGTTAAGCCCAGATATGCAGAGGCCTGAACTGGCGCCGGTTTAGCGGTGAGTCATGTCTCGCCGATGTGCCATCCATTGTCTGGCGCGCGACTGCCAGGCGGGACAGTGCACATGAACAACGGTGAGAGGTATTCTCCGGGACGCTGCGGGGAATCCTGGACCGCCATGATTCAATCTGCAGTGTCCGGGTTCACAATCCGACGCCGCCACGAAGGTCACCGGGGAAACCATGGGACTGGTGGCTTAGCGGCGACCGACATGGATGGCTGACGATGGCTTCCGACGATATTTGTTAGGTATCGGTGCGTTCCCGAAGACTAGTGTGTTTATTTAGCGCCAGGTTTTTGTTTCCTTTTAGGACCATGTCGCTTTTTAAGGGCCCAACCTGTTTTGAGGCCCCCATACGGTCTCATGGCACCGGTATGCTTTGAGGGCGTCCGTTGTGTTTTTAGAGCTCCCGGTGTGTTTGTTTAAAGCTGAAACGCATGTTTTAAGGCCCTGCCGATTTTTGCGAGACTCGGTACGCTTTGGAGAGCCCGATGCTTTTCGGCTTCCTGTTGTGCACTCAGGGTCCCGTTGTGTTCATTTGGGGCTCCTGATGCGCATTTGTGTTACCCAGTGTGATTTTGGGGGCTCCGGTATAATTTATCGGGATCCCGGCGATGACTTTTGGGGCCTATGCGCGTGGTTCCGGGAGGACCTGACGCCAGTTTTCTGGGCTCGGTGCAATTTTCGGTGACTTCTTTCGGTTACTTTTCACCCGGGCTGACTTTTTTTCGGCCCACCGAATCCATATGTTTGTATCCCGCCGCGATTTGTCGAGCTCCGGTACGTTTTTTTCGGTGCCGTACACGATTTTTGAAGGTATCTGGTGGTATGTCTGGGACCCCGGAGCGATTTTCCTGCCCCGGACATATTTTTTTTCTTTCGGAATCTCCTTGTTTAGGGTTCCGGCTTGATTTTGTATGGGTTCCGATGCGATTTTTTGGGGCCACACTGCCTATATAGGACCATCGGCGCCAAATTTTGGGACCTCCGAGGGGAGTTTTTGATGCCCGACCCGTACTTTTGGGACTACCTATGGGAATTTTGGGTCACGTGCACGATATTGGGGGGGAGCTCAGCGCGAGTTCGCAAGACTCGTACGTAGCGCGATACGTACGTAGCCGCATCGCGATGTTTGTGGCCAGGCGCAAAGTGTCGGACCCGGTGCGAGTTTTTTTGGTTCCCGCCATATTTTTTTAGAGCTGCTTACGCGAATTCTGGGGCCCCGACACAAATGTATGGGGCTCCAGCGCGATACTTTGTCAACCGGGCGTGATTGTCGGGAGCCCACCTCTTCAGGATTGGTGGGGAGGGGGGGGGACATTTGACTCTTTAGTACGCCACTGCGACTGCTCAACGAGTTTTTATGCAGCCGATGACACCCTTTAGAGTAGAATGGCCCTTCGGGGAATTTGCTTTCGGACCTGTTCTGAATGTCCCGATGCTCTGGTCGATTCGATGGAGCCCCTTTGTGTGTATGTTTTTTTTTGGCTGGGGGGCCGGGGGGGGGTCGGGTTCTATTTTTTAAAACACCCTGCCCGATATGTTTGGGCCGTGGTATGATTCTTCGGGCTCCCGGTGCATTTTTGTTGGTGCCCCAACACGTGTCTTTTCCAGGGCCCGATGCGTTTCTTTTTTGGTCTTCGGTGCAATGTTTGTAGCCACATAGTGGGATTCCGGATAGGAATTCATTCTTGGGAACCCATCTGCGTTTTGTGTGGCTTTGGCTTGACATTTTGGATCCCAGTGTGATTTTCAAGGGTAGCGGCGCGACTTTTTTTGGGGGGTCTAAGTGCGATTTTTGGTCACAAATTGTGCTTTGTTGGGATCCCTAGGGCGAGTTTTAGTGGCATCAACACGTTTTTGGGCGGTCAGGATATGGCGTAGCGTTTGTGCGAGAGTGAAGGAAGACTCTCGTGCGACCTGTGGAGCCCCTAGCGTGATTGTCAGGGGCCCAGGCGCTACTTTTTGATACCCCCAGGCTCAGCGTGGATTTTAGGATCCCCGGCCCGACGCTTTGGGGCCCCCGTCTTCATTTTCATGAACCCCAGGCGCGAACTTTTGATGCCCCTGGCAATATTTTCAGGGACCCGGGTCCGACTTTTTGGGAGCCCCAGCGCGACTTTCAAGAGCCCCAGCATTATCTTTTGGGCCCCCAGCGTGATTTTCAGGCGCCTGGGTGCAAACTTTTGAGGCCGTCATTGTGATTTTCAGGAACCCTGGTCCGACATTTTGGGGGCCCATCGCAATGTTCAGGGGCCCCGGCCCGATCCTTCGGGCCCAAGCGTTACTTTCTGGGGCCCAAGAGTCATCTTCAGGGGGCGCGGCGAGACTTCATGGGCCCATAGTGATTTACAGGGGCCCCGATCCGACCTTTTGAGGCCACAGTGTGATTTTCGGGGGCTCCGGTGCGACTTTTTTGGGGCCCCGCTCCAAATTTGTGGAGCCCCAGCGTTATTTTAGGGGCTCGGAACGAATTTTGGGACAGCCAATGTGATTTTCAGGAGCCTGGTGCGATTCTGGGGGCCCAGCGTCATTTTCAAGGTCTCCTGAGTTACTTTTTGGGCCCCCAATGTGATTTTCAGGGGCTCCTGTGCGATTTTGGGTCCCAGCAGGATTTCTACAGAGCCTGGCGTAATTTGTCCAAACCCCGGCGCGATTCTCGGGGGCCCCACAACCTCTAAGGGGGAGGGGGGGCACCTACCCCCAACGACCCTTCCCCTTCTGTACGCCGCTGATGCGGTGTGACTGGAGACCTGCATGTCACAATTGCCTATGCCGCCTAGTGGACACGGCGGTTCTCCTTACCCGTTAGCATATTATGTACGGATGCCAACGTTTTGTGTGAATTTTCTCCTCTCAGTGGAGGTGCTAGATGGCTTTTGTCGAGTGTTTCAGTGCAGTGATTGCATTTCCGAACCGCTCACCGATGTAGCGAGTGTGTGCCCCTGACAAGTTGTCTGACTCCTGATAAGGTCAAGATAAGCTCAGGGCCCCTGATAAGGTCGAAACGTCTGAATATAGCTTCACTATTTTCCTAATCCAAATTATTTCCTGGACAGTGAAGATCAATTTAAGTTATCATTTGTCGACAATCATTGCATAAGTTATTTCATGCATTATTTTGTAAGAATATTAAACATAGTGATATCATTTTGATTGTTCTTGCGAGAAACACGAGGGTCAATAACTATTATGCAATGACCTTTTCCCCGATAATCGAAAACTACAACCTAATACACTTATTTTACGTCAAGTGGATAAACCGTTACAGCCGATCTTCGAAGCGAAAGGGCAAACAGACGTTTCTTTCTGCTTGAAGGTAAGTTCAAACTGAATATGTACTTGGCGTGAACAGACGTGTCGTCCTTGGAGAGCGTCAGGATGTCCTAACCCTGCCAGTGCAGTGCGGTCAATTTCTACCTACACTTGCCTTTGTTTCGATACAGATACAGGCATGCAGTAAGGGCGTCGGTAGCTCAGTGGTTAACCTGAGCGCCTGGCAAGCCAGAGAGGCACGGGTTTCGATTCCCCACGGCTCCCGCCCTTCCTGCCAGGGTGAGAGGTATGCGAAGCCATATGGCCTCAGCTACTGAGTGTGTCGTAAAGTCACAACCACTATGCATGCAGTAAACAGCATGACATAGTTCCTGAAAACACTTGGATACTATTGTCTGATGATGAGGACCCGGGCAACGGTTAGATACGAGGTGGAAACAAATCGCAAGATATGCACATTGCAGCCCCCTCCGACGGTTCTAGCTTTCTGAGGACTTCCATGGAGAACGATATCCATATACTTGATGCAAATTACGTCTTTGAGATGTAACATACATTAGATATTTGATTTCGTCTCCCTAGAATATGTCTGAGTGCAGAGTTCTGCCGATTTCATGCGCCTGTGCGGCAAAAAGTAACCTATGCCAATAAATGAATGATACATAAAGCCAATAAATAAATGAAGCTTTTGGATTTTTTGCACGCACCGTGAGAGGGCCAAGGTCGTGCAACCATACTAGATAGTGTGATTTACAGACTAGAGGAGTTGATAGATACGAAATAAGACGCATAACCACAAATTAATCAGCCAACCCAATTAAATGAAACAATTGCAAAATCGAACAACCTTATCCTTTTATCAAAGCGATTGATAGACGTTCACAAAGCGACATATTCGTAATCAGCACATAATTGGCTTTGAATGGCAGGTGTCACGACTTTTGAACCTTATCTACAATTCCAACAACCGGTGCCGGGCGGTGTCCACCTGAATCGCGTGCCAGACGGCAAATGTTCCGGACGGGCGCCGAGTGGGCACCTTACTAAAGGAGCTGTAAATACGTTCAGACCACTGATGTCCAGCTAATTGTTTCGGCGATATGTCGAGGACACATGTAGAAATACTATGAGCGCTCTCGCTTGTGGTAGTTGATAATTTGCTATCCATAATATGATAATCCGGCTTTAGATTCACCCTGAACCAATATAGAATGGTGAGGATGTCTTTGCAAGGTGGTTTTCTATTGTTTATCCAGGAAATTTCATTTTATGCAATGCAAGGCGATGTTTTGGACATGTCAATATTACATTTGTATACAAGATGTTCTAAAGAGGGTGGGGGTTGAGATCCTTGGCAGCTAGGAGCACAACCGGAATTTTATCGTGGAAAAGGTAATTATTTCTGGGCAGCCATGCTTCATGTCCACCCCCCTCCCCCGAAAGAAGCGGCGCCATGAATGTACTGTCGTTTGAAACGGTGTGGGCAGGAGTCCAAGCCAGGAACAGTGGACAAAACCGATGGGTTTCGTGCCAGCAGTCGTGTTTTTGCCAAATGCGCCTGAATTGTGCTTACAAACTTATGACTATTCGGTGCTCAATCCGACGTGCGACGAGCGTGCAATGCACAGTGTTTGTAGCAGAACTTTAGCTTTTGACCGGCAAATCATACCAACTTTAATATCAGCGCGTTTAGTGGGCATACTTCAATCACGAATATAAAAAGTGAAAGCTTTTTATTATAAATATATGACAATGGGAGCTTTTTGCTTGGTCAAGCTTCCAATCCAAGCTTTTCCGAATACAAAACTGCGTTGATGAAGTCTCGAAAATGGAGGGGCCTTTTCCAATTAGAAAATTAGGTTTTTTCCAAATCTGGGGTCATGCCCCCCCCCCCCCCCAGAAGCGGGTAGCGTTACAGCCATGTCTAGTCATGTTATAGCCATGGCTTTCCTCTAGAAAAGTGAGTTTGATTCATCCTGTCGTGTTGTGCAATTTATTGACTACATTACAGTCCTCAAATCATAACTCGCCCGGTGACTGTGCCACTGCCGATGTTAATGCCAGTTTCAACGGGATCCTCTCAGAGTTGTTTCAGTTGTCATCAGTGCTGGTGTTCATTCACATGTTCAGCAATGCATTCAATGGTGTGGATTAGTGTGTTGGTAAGATATGCTTTGTTGTGACGTCTAATGTGAGCTTGTCGGTGTTGGTTGGTAGACGCCTCGTGTTAGCGGTCGCGTGGCATGCCCGCGTCGTTGGTGCGGCTCAATGTCGACGTGTGTGTGTGTGTGTGCTGTGACTGTGTGGGGTCAGCGATGACGTGTCAGTGACGTGACGCCTGGTCGCCAGGTGGCCAAGTTGTGGCCGGCCAGTCTGCGTCTGACTGTGTCGGGTCAGCGATGACGTGTCAGTGACGTGACGCCTGGTCACCAGGTGGCCAAGTTGTGGCCGGCCAGGCTGCGCCTGACTGTGTCGGGTCAGCGATGACGTGTCAGTCACGTGACGCCTGGTCGCCAGGTGGCCAAGTTGTGACCGGCCAGGCTGCGTCTGACTGTGTCAGGTCAGCGATGACGTGTCGGTGACGTGACGCCTCGTCGCCAGGTGGCCAAGTTGTGGCCGGCCAGGCTGCGTCTGACTGTGTCGGGTCAGCGATGACGTGCCGGTGACGTGACGCCTGGTCACCAGGTGGCCAAGTTGTGGCCGGCCAGGCTGCGTCTGACTGTGTCGGGTCAGCGATGACGTGTCGGTGACGTGACGCCTGGTCACCAGGTGGCCAAGTTGTGGCCGGCCAGGCTGCGCCTGACTGTGTCGGGTCAGCGATGACGTGTCAGTGACGTGACGCCTGGTCGCCAGGTGGCCAAGTTGTGGCCGGCCAGGCTGCGCCTGACTGTGTCGGGTCAGCGATGACGTGTCGGTGACGTGACGCCTGGTCACCAGGTGGCCAAGTTTTCGTGGCCGGCCAAGCTGCGCCTGACCGTGAGGGTGCGAGAGGCTCTGCGAGACGACAGGCCTCTGCAGGCACCCATGTACGTCATCATCAGCGAGCTCAACAACCGCTCATCCTGGCAAAACCACGGTCAGAACTCGCCCAGTGCCAACTTCGGAAGAGTGTCGCCTCTTGGATTTTGTCATCCAGAGAATTATCCTATCCAGGAAAGTATCATCTGCTCTTGTTTGCCAAAGCATTCAGTGATGTTCTTTAACAATGACCGTATACTTCTGATAACAAGTCAGACACACCGGCAATCTTATTATACGTGCTACAAACTCTTGGAAATGGCCCTGAATCGGGATTGCCACCACTACCTCGGGACAAATCCCCGGTTACGCCCTTTAAGTCGGTCATTCCTAATCCGTCAAACAGCTTTCGAAGTGTCCCTGGATCATCGGGAAGTTCCCTGGATCCACACACTTCCACATCTCGCCCCATACTTGAACAATTTCTTGCTGGCACCCCTCAATCACCACCTTCCTCATCCTTAAAGTCACTCATAGCATCCCCTAATCAGCACCGCAGCAACCCATGAAAACTACCTGATGATACCTATGAATCTGCACTTCATCCTTCCAAACACAAAATACTAGAACCGGCCTTGCATCGGCACCTCCACCAGACTGTCGAAACAGTTACACGATGATGCCTGCGAATTAGTCCTCAATTGGCATCTCCCCTAACCCCTCCCCAAGAAATTCCCGACGTCGTCACTGAATCAGCACCTGCACCCTTTGCTCCGATAACGCCGGGTGGCGCTAGTTGGAGTGTCGTCACCGGATCAGCCACCTCCACCCTTTGCTCCGGTAACGACGGGTGGCGCTACTTGGAGTGTCGTCACTGGATCATCACCTCCACCCTTTGCTCCGATAACGATGGGTGGCGCTAGTTGGAGTGTCGTCACTGGATCAGCACCTCCACACTTTGCTCCGGTAACGACGGGTGGCGCTAGTTGGAGTGTCGTCACTGGATCAACACCTCCACCCTTTGCTCCGATAACGCCGGGTGGCGATAGTTGGAGTCAGCTGGCGTGCAGCCTTCCTGTCCACCAGACGAATGCTTGTTTATTTATTGGGTGGTTTACCACGCACTTTATGCACGATCACGGCTAATGGCGCCACCAGCACTTTTTCGCCGGTGGAAAATCGCAATCGCAGATTGGGAAATGCCTCGATTGGTGCGAGTATTGAACCTGGGACCTTGGTATCCAGAGCCCAGCACCTTAACCACCAGGCCACCCTGCCCCCGCCCCCAGACGAATGTCCCACTGTGTTAAAGTTCCTTGAACATCCTTGTTTCTGCCAGATAAATCTTCTTTTTTCTAGCCTGTTTCAGGGTCCTGCAGGGTTGGCTCCTGGAGCCAAAGTTTCGAAATAATTGTTTTGTTTTTCGTGAATGATTAATTAGACAGGTGTTTTCTCGATCGGAACCAGTGAATTCCCTCGAAGCAATGTTCTAACAAAGTTGTGCCGGGTATGGCAGATGACATTTCCTTTTTCCTTTGTCCAACTTCCCCAATGACAATTTTGGTCATGCACGTTCACAGTGGTCGTAGCGCATGCAGCAGCTTCAGCGTTACGGGAGAGGCACGTAGCGACGTACGTCGTACTGCTTCTCGTGTATGTGTACGTGTGGTGGGAACTGTTGTGTGTTGAAAGTCAGTTGGAGTATGTTGTGTGTGGGCCTTTCCTCCCATCTGATGCGGTCTACTGTGACTGTGCCGCCAAGGAGGGCCGTGGCGTCGAGCAGTGCTGCTATGTTGGCGAGTGTAATCTTGTCCAGGTCTGGGGCGAAAATAGAGCCCCGGCTGGTGTTCAGTGTGCGGTGCAGCGTGAACGAACAGTGCCGATTGTTGAAATGTGTTTGTGGCGAGTAGCGTTCGTGTATCGACGTTGTTCTGTGTGTGTACGATGGTGTGGGTGGTGTGCCGAGTGATGTTGAAGTGTGGTGTGGTCAGGATGTGGCGTGGCGTTTGTGCGAGAGTGAAGGAAGACCCTCGTGTGGTGGTGTGCTGTGGTTCGATGTAGATGCCTCCTAGGTAGGTGCCTTGTAAAGAGTGGGCGTTATGCGCTGGTGTGGGCGTCGTAGTGTTAGGATCTGGCCCGCTTCACGGGCAAGGTGACGCTCCTTACTGAAGAAGGTCCGGATTCGTTGCACCCTGGACCGAGCCTTCGCCCTTTGGTCCCTGCCCCGGCCGCAATGGCCCAGAGCAGTGGGCTCGTCACCGTTAGGCTTCCTCCGGGGGTGAAGGTTAGCTGGGAGGTAGAGATAAGTTGGATATTTGGTGTGGATGGATTTACTTCTCGTGTCTTAGGAGTGCTAGCAGAGGGTGCCTGAAGCTCTTGTTGCTTGCTGGCTTCTTGCTTCTCTTCTTTATTTTTGTTTTCTTGCTTCTTGCTCTTCTTGTCTTCTCTCTCTTTGGGATCTTCGGCTTCTTGTGCTTCCCGGTGTCGCTCTCGAGCGCGGGAGATGCGCGGGTGTGCGCGACCTCTTCAACGAGTCTCCATACGGAAGGACCTCGTGACGTATTCCCGGTGTCGCTCTCGAGCGCGGGAGATGCGCGGGTGTGCGCGACCTCTTCAACGAGTCTCCATACGGAAGGACCTCGTGACTTCCCGGTGTCGCTCTCGAGCGCGGGAGATGCGCGGGTGTGCGCGACCTCTTCAACGAGTCTCCATACGGAAGGACCTCGTGACGTTTTCGCTCATCTAGCGAAGGCCGTATGCCCTGCTCTTGTTGGGAAACGAAAGCGCAATATACGACGATATCTGTCCGAGGCTTTCCTCATTCATACGTACTTCATAACAGTGATATAACTGTTTGAAATGGAAGAGGTAAATCTGAACTTAAATTTTATAAGTGTAATTGCGTGTCACCACTGAATTTGTTGTCCAGTTTTCAATGGCGTGATTTTCCATTGGATAAGAGCATCGTTTTATACGAATATCATCTTAAAAAATACCTTGCAGCTCTACTCAGGTGAGGACTGCCTTAAGCACCTTAATGGGCAGATTGCCCCTGAGTATGACCTGGGTGTACATACCCTCTACGCCACTTTTGTGCTTGCTGTCCGGCGTCTCTCAACTTTTATATCTTGCCTGCCCGATACCGGATGTCATATAGGCTGGTTTAACGTACCTTTCCCTTCATGCAAATTATCTCAAGCTGATAGCACTTTGCCTCCACTAAAGAAAAAGAACAAAATTGCTCACCGGCAGAGTTGTGTGTGTGCTGTGTCCTGTGCCGTGGCCAACGCCCACCGGCGGCTGCCAGACGCTGTGCCCTGTGCCGTGGCCAACGCCCATCGGCGGCTGCCAGACGCTGTGCCCTGTGCCGTGGCCAACGCCCACCGGCGGCTGCCAGACGCTGTGCCGTGGCCAACGCCCATCGGCGGCTGCCAGACGCTGTGCCCTGTGCCGTGGCCAACGCCCACCGGCGGCTGCCAGACGCTGTGCCGTGTGCCGTGGCCAACGCCCACCGGCGGCTGCCAGACGCTGTGCCGTGGCCAACGCCCATCGGCGGCTGCCAGACGCTGTGCCCTGTGCCGTGGCCAACGCCCACCGGCGGCTGTCAGACGCTGTGCCGTGGCCAACGCCCACCGGCGGCTGCCAGACGCTGTGCCGTGGCCAACGCCCACCGGCGGCTGCCAGACGCTGTGTCCTGTGGCCAACGCCCACCGGCGGCTGCCAGACGCTGTGCCCTGTGCCGTGGCCAACGCCCATCGGCGGCTGTCGTATACGGACGGTGCGTTGTCTGATAACCGGGCCCAGTTGACGCTCGTGGTCCAGCACGTGGCATGACTAGATATTGATCGGCATGGGCTCATGGAAATTTAGCGGCGCACACTCGTGGGCCGTGATGTCTGACCAGCACCGGCGGCTGTACGAGCCGTCTGTTGTTGAGAGACTCACGGTTGTCACTCACCACAGCACTCACGGTTGTCATTCACCACAGCACTTTCGGCTGTCACTCACCGCAGCACTCACGGCTGTCACTCATCACAGCACTCACGGCTGTCACCACAGCACTCACGGCTGTCATTCATCACAACACTCACGGCTGCCACTCATCACAGCACACACGGCTGTCACTCATCACAGCACTCACGACTGTCACTCACCACAGCATACACGGCTGTCACTCATCACAGCACTCACGGCTGTCTCTCACCATAGCACACACGGCTGTCACGCACCACAGCACTCACCGCTGTCGCCCACCATAACACTTACGGATGTCACTCACCACAGCACTCACGGCTTTCACCACAGCACACACGGCTGTCACTCATCACAGCATTCACGGCTGTCACTCGCCATATCACTCACGGCTGTCACTCACTGCAGCACTCACGGCTGCCACTCACCACAGCAATCACGGTTGTCATTCACCACAGCACTCACGGTTGTCATTCACCACAGCACTCACGGCTGTCACTCAACACAACACTCACGGCTGCCACTCACCACAGCACTCACGGTTGTCATTCACCACAGCACTCACGGTTCTCATTCACCACAGCACTCACGGTTGTCACTCAACACAACACTCACGGCTGTCATTCATCACAGCACGCACGGCTGTCATTCACCACAGCACTCACGTTAGTCAGTTAGTTGGGTTTTCGGGCGCTTCGACTGCTATGGTCGTATTGCGCCCATAACTCATATGATCATGGAGATGCGGTTAGAAGCGGTACTAAGCATCAATACACGGGACACCGTTTTATTTTGTTACACATTTTACACGTCATGAATATCGATGAGGGGTATATATAGTTAAAAACGACACTTCGGATAAGAAATCAATTAGTCGTCCCGATTGGACAATGGGAGAGCTGTTGGAAAGAACATTGCTAAGAGAAGACATCTGGAGAGATCCAAAATAGCGTCTACGTTTGTCAGCATATGAAGGACAGGAGATCAGAACGTGGTGAACTGTCAGTGGTGAAAGACATGTGGCGCACTGGGTTCTGTCGCCACCGCAGAGCAGGTAACCGTGCGTGGCGTAAGTATGCCCTATGCGGAGACGACACAGTGTCACCTCTTCTTTCCTAAGCATACGACGGGACGAACCCCATGGTTCCAAACGTGGCTTGATGACTTTCAGCTTGTTCGCTTGGGTCGCGTCCCACATTGTTTGCCACTTGTTGAGGAGAAAGATGGAAATCTGTCGGTAATGGTCCGTGGCGGGAAGCGGCAGCGAGCGAATACACGGTGCATGCGTTGCTCGCCTCGCCGCAGCGGCCGCCAACTCGTTCCCAGCAATTGTAACATGGCCAGGAAGCCAACGCAGAACTACCCGCCGTCCCAAGCGGTGCAGCGCGGTAAAACACCTTAGGATATCACGCACAAGTGGGTTGGAGGGACAAAATGTGTCCACGGCTAAAAGACTACTTAAGGAGTCAGTAAAAATCACATGACGATCTCCTCCTGACACTTCGATATAACAGAGCGCTTTCAAAATGACGACAAGTTCTGATATCAATATACAGATGTGTGCTTCTGGAGGGAAAATGATCGGGTGACAGAGCCGCAAACAAATGCGCTGCCAACACCACCCTCCGTTCGAGAACCATCAATACACGTAAACGCCCATTCATCAAATGATCCGATGTGCTCAAGGGCCAGTGAGCGGAACTCTTCTGGAGGGACATCGGTTTTCCTGGTCTTCCTGGTCCTGGTTTTCCTGGTCTTCCTGGTCCTGGTTTCCTGGAGGTCTGGCCGCCGGATCCTTGAGGCACGCAATCCCCCCCCCCCCCCCCACCACGAAAAGGTGGTGCCTCGTCGGGGGAGCCACAGCACTCACGGATGTCACGCACCACAGCACTCACGGCTGTCACACAACGCATCACTCACGGCTGTCGCTCACCATAGCACTCACGGCTGTCACTCACATCACTCACGGCTGTCACTCACGGCCGTCACTTACCACAGCACTCACGGCTGTCGCTCACCACAGCACTCACGGCTGTCACTCAGCACAGCACTCACGGCCACGAACTTATGACCACATAGAGATCCAGTGGTCCACTCTTATGAACACTATCTGCTTCTTGCAGGGGGGATCCAGGAATTGTCGTTGGTAGTGCATGTCCGGAGGGACGCCACTCCGAAAGTACCTGGAGGGGTGCCTCTGGCTGAAAAGCTCGAGGTGTTGGGGGGGGGGGGTTGTACTCGGACCTTCCCGGAGGGAGCCCGCATTTCCTTCCACGGGGGCGCCTTTTCCTTTCGGAGGGGCGTCTGTGGCTAGAAAATTTTGAGGGAGGGCTGCAATTCGAGCCTTTCCAGAGGGGCGCCTTTTCCGGCCGGAGGTGCGCCACCTGGACGCAGCACATGGGGCACGTACCCCTAGTGTCCCCCTTTGTATCCCCTGGCTTCTTGTTGCGCTTTGTACCCGATAGGGGACACGCGCGGCCACGCTACTGCTAGCGCTTCGTTTGCACCTGGCGGCGGAAGTTCGAACTGTAATCATGCCATCGGGTCGTATAGCGGCCGCGGCCGCCAGATGCTAAATCATGAAGATAATTGTCAAAACCAAAGAAAGTATGCTATCTCGAGATTTTGCCTCACCTGTGCTGGATACATTCAGCATTTCTGCATCAGCTGATACAACTTAGACTCGAGTATAATGTCCGTTAGTAATCGTCAATTTTGTTTTAAAGTTGACATGTTCCCATGTTTCCATACACCTTTAGCATGGGGAACGCCAGAAGCTTTATGTGGTCGCATGTGAAATTGGATATTTTGATCAAACGATGGTACTAACTAAAAATGCCCCCCCTGGAACTTCCTCAGAATGTATCACTCGCTTCAATGAAGGTATTCCTGATCAACTGACACTGCCGCTATACATCGTCAAATTTGCTTAAAGATGAAATATCATCGCATGTATGTCTTTAAGTGAGGACAGTGTCAATTTCTTGCAGATAATAAGGGCCCTGGTGTATAATAAAACTATTTTAACAACACTAATGTTTTTAAAAATCTTCAAATTTTCTTTAAAAAACACATTTTTTTTCACACAAACACAAAAACACACATTTTTATCCATCTTTCAAGATTATTCTCTTCCATTAAAAGTTAGGCTAGGTGACTATGACTATGTGGCTTTTTCCATTTATTTAACATTATTTGGTATGCTATATGACCCAACCCAAAGCTCATCTTTTGGTGTTACTTTGTCTGCCAACTGAGAAACAAAAACTGCAAAGGAAGTGAGTGGTACGATCATGCTAACTACCTTTCAAATATGACATTGGGAAAAAATCAAAGAGTTACAAAATGACTTGAAAGGAAAAAGACATATTTACAATTATCATATATACCATAGGTATTGTGACTTGCAATTTTGAGTATTTATTCCTTGTAAATTAATTAGCAGGACCAATGAACTATGGAGTTAAATTATAACATATACTCTTAAATGCTATGAGGATGAATGATCGAAACTGGTTGAAACATCTCAAGCCAATGCAACATAGAATACCAAACAGTTCTTGATTTGTGTTTTCATTTGCTCAAATACCACAGTTTCCAACTACATTTTACAGAATAAGCTTATATTTCCATTGAACACAAACTCACTTTGTTACACAGCAGATAGATCCTTTGTCCAAAGATGCATGACCATGTTTCACCAAATACATCCCAGCTCATGATTGCAAGCACCTAGGGGACGAGTGGTCTAGGAGTAAGATGCTCGTCTCACAATCGAAAGATTGTGGGTTCGAGTCTCACCTGCCGCTACTCTTCGCCCACGACCAATCGGCGTGAGAGATTGGCGACGCGATATGACTAAATGGTCGACGCGTCGTAAAACCAATAACCATAACCAACCATTGCAAGCACCTACCTGTCAAACTGCATTGCCCCAGACCACTCAAATGCTACTGTAAGACAAAACTTTGGTAAATTTGTGCATTTGAGTAATGTTTCAATGCTTGGAATTTTTGCAAATGCAATGTTTGTTACAATGATTAAGATAATGTGACCACTCATTTCCTGTGCAAATATTTACTCTTCAGTTGACAAGCAAAATCATATCAAGCAAGAGCTTTGATTCAGATAATTTAACATAAAATGCATGTTAAAGTGAGCTACCATAACATAGCCTGAGAAAGCCTAAATAGCATACAACCTAACAAGCCCAATAATGTAACCTAAGGTAACCTAACCAAGTTTAATCTCCCTTTTAGGAAAATAAACTAAGAAAAAGAAAAATATGAAAACATTGCGTTTTTTTCAAGATTGTCCAAATTAATAAAGCCTAACACAGCCCAACCAAACCTAGCCTAACCTGCCGCTGAGATGAAAGATTCCTCCAAAATTGAGTTCATTGAACTTTAAGATATTCACAAGGGAAGTCTACCACCTCGTTACCTCCATAAAGCAAACAAAGGTATGAGGTTTGGTTAGGTTAAGTTTTCTAATTTGGAAAATATGTATTTTGTATTCAACAAAAAACATTTTTCGTTCTCTTCTATAACAGGTTAGGCTATAGGTTCTTAAATTGGGAAAAAATGTTCAGAAGAAAATTCATCAAAGGTAGTCTTGCCATTTATGGAAATACTTGATGTGCTGGAAATAATTTTTGCAGTGCAATGCTTATGAATGTGCTTAACATGACGTGACCACTTATTTCCTCTGCAAATGCATACTTTTCAGTCAGGATGCGAAATACAAGCCAGAAAGGGGGTGCTGAGTTCATCAATATATCATATAACATAATATTCAGCAAGTAACATTGAAAATACAGAAAAAATGTAACATAACCAAAAATTATTTAGTCTAATCTTCCATGCAAGAAAGGAATCTTTTTGAAACATAATATTTCTGAACAACTTTATTGGCAAACATTTTCAGTGTAAAAAACCTAACCTAGCTAACCTAGCCTGAACAGTTTTTGAAGAAAACTGCATGCTTCATGGAGGTGAAATGTGTGTAAAACTTGTCATGGTTACTTTAAACTGCAATAATACCATTTTGTTAATAGCATGTTTAAGATGATTTTGGCTTTAGGGCACATAAACTGCATTGGTGACATAGCTTTTAAGATGATTTCTTCTGACAAGAGGTTAGGCTGGGTTAGGTTAAGTTATGTTCCCTTTTCTTTCCTAATGTCAATATTCTTAGAGTATTACCCAACTCAAAGCCCATCTATTGCCTGCCTTGTGAAATGTAAGCATTTATGGAAGAAATTATTGGTCATCCAAAAACAAATGAAAAAATAATCTGCAGAATTCTCCACAGAAAAAACCTAATATAACTGAAGCTAACAATTACATATCCTTGTTTTCTTTATGGAGTTAAAATACGTGGAAGACATGTGCTGCGAATACCTTAAAGCACAGCAATACTGGAATTTCTGCCTTCTTGCAGCAAATGATTTGTATTAAATTTCACCATGGTGTGTAGGTATATTGCCACAATTTTGCAAAACAAACAACAAGCCTGGGCACATCAATTGCATGTGGCATCCAAATCAAACAAATCTGAGCACAGCTTCAGAACTTGAACATGTAGGTATCCAGACAGGGAATGCTTATCCAACAAACTTACATTCAAATACTGAGATTGTAAGATGAATGGTGCCTATCCCCAGATTGATAATAAGTATGGTCAATTTTGAATGTTTAAACATTTATGTAATGATTCTGAGATGTTGTGATATTTGGGGAAATTTCTCACTATATTATTTGGCAGTTCGAAAATGTAATATAATATAAAACACATGGCCAGGTACATTTCTCCCTCAGGCATCCCCCGCTGTGAAAGTACATGCAATATTACAAGGTTTGTATCCCTGTTTCCATACGCAAATACTGATACAGCTAATGTCATCAGTATCAAAGGGGTAACTCATAAATGTTATTGTTTTGGACTGAAGTGGTCATATTTCCATATTACCCAGCCTATAGCAAAATGCATATGATGCCATCAAGCTTCATTCTGGGGCGAAAACGTAAACAATCTGTCATGCGCCGATGATTGCGCCAAAAGCGCCACTATGCCAACCGAATCAAGAATATTTTCACAAGAAATTGCGCATGCGCAGAACGGATGTCCGCTTCTAACACTAGTATGTCCCCTACCGCACGTACCACAAACGCCTTGTGTACTAACACAGCTTAGGATTGTGTGCCATGCATAACGGCATGCAACACCAAAGAATCAGAATTGTACTGACTTGGATGCTCTGTTTTTAAGGGTGACATTGCATGGAATAGATAAGGGGGCAATGGACGTATTAGCGCTGAGGATCCCAACCATTGAAGGCGGCAACTCCATATGGTTGTCATGTTACACCTGAATTACAAACGCTCCTGGTTGCTGTGCAAAGCATGCGCGAATTATTAACCCCTTTGTTCGCTGGCTATTGTATTCACCACCATGCCGGTACCGGCTACGTTGCACCTGTGAAACAATTGGCTCTTGAGGCGGTATGACAAGTCATGTGTCGTTCGTGTGTGTCGTGGTGAATTTGACCAACCTGTCACCGTACTGGTGATGTCGGCTGTCGTGTGGTTTGCTGAGCGTGTGGTTGTGTAAGGCCTAGAGGTAGAACAAGATGGAGCAAGGAGTATTCAGCTGATGGTAGTAGACGAGAGAGGAGTTGACTTGAAGAAAGTCCACTGGAATCGTAGTTCCGTGGTGTCTTGAAGATAGACGAGTGGATATGAGCAGAATTGAGAGGGCTGCAGTAGACCTGGTGTTGTACAATTGTTGACAGTGAAGTAACGAATAGTTTCCAGACCGGACGGCACCTGGTTGGCGTATTGGGTGTAGAGGGTGGATAGAAAACGGGTCATCGCCACAAGTAGAATTAACAGTCCGAAAAACAGAGTATTTGATGGAACTTTGTTTTTATTTTATGCTTTAACTTTTTTATTCATTTTTGGACAAGTCTTTATTATTTTGTCTTTTCTTTTTTAGCGTATCTTATTCTTTTTTTCTGAATATTTGTATTCGTGTCTTCCTCCGTTTGCGTGCATCTTTTTATTTATTTTTATTCTCATTCCTTTTTCTTTTTTATGCCACATGAATAATGGGTGTAGTTGAAGAAAGTGGAAAAGATGTTCGTGCAACGTTTGATGGTCGCTGTTGAGGAGAGTGGTGATACTTGGTGGGATGCTGTTTGTGGTGCACTAGTTCGCAATATGTTGTCTCTCGTTGGTGTACTTGGTGTAATGTGTGAGTATGTGTTTGATGGTAAATAGTTGGTGGCATGTGGTGCATTGTCGTCCTGGACGTTTCAGAATGAGGTATGAGGTGCGTTCCACGACTGATCGACCAATGCACTTCACCCCATAATTTTTTATTGAGACCAAAATTTGCTCGCAAGTCTTTGGCTCTAAATACGGCTGTGCAAATTTCAGCCCGATTCGGCCAACGGTTTTTGAGCTATAGCCTCCGGCATTATTTTTGGATCAAATAACTTGGGTTGGTTTGACGATGGATATCTCATCAATAAGAAGGGGAAAGGGTGGCAAATTATATGTATTTCAGAAGAAAAAGGATCAACTAAAACATTCCCGAAGTCTAATATCAGTATTTCCTACATTTGACCTCGTGACCTCGTAACCTCCTGTGAACCATAGCCCATCGAAATTGACAAATTTGACGGCGGAAATAAAAGTGGGCATGATTTCGCTGAGCAAGCAAAACAAAATGTGTTCTTATAAATATTCGATATAGCCGTCCGCTCTTCATTACTTTTTGCGATTTTGCCTTTTCCGGGTTGGACGGATTTCGTGTAAGCTTTCTTTCATTAGAAAGCTACATGAGATAGAACAATGGCATACGGACATGTGATTGGAAAACGTTTTTTAAAGGGAAAATACTCCTACCATTTTAATGTAGATCTTATAGTTTCCCTTAAAAACCATCGCGAATTTCAACGCCACGAGTTACCGATAGGTCACCCATGAGTCTGTTTACGCGTGGCGACGCAGTTGTACTTCCGAACAACTGATATGTATTGCATAGCATCAAACATGGAAATAACGCAACCTGACCCTATTAATTCAGGTTCTATTAATACTATACATATTGCATCTGGCGCGGTAGGTAGGTAACTATAACAAACATAAGGATCACTTTGTGTCAGCGATCAAGTGTTAGGCAGGTTTATCATTTTGTGTTGAAGAAAAAGTTCTGCGTGTCTGTGGATTTCTGATGATTACGTGTTAAAGACAAATAAGAAGCCGAGGTGTTTGTCTCGCGTATGTCTTCCCTCCCACCCCATTCGTACTTCTTGCATACATCCG